>JAJOOR010039953.1:0-12682 GCA_036250505.1 Solanum acaule | reverse complement strand
TCAGCAAGCAAGACCCAACAATAATATCAACACATATTTGCTAAATCACACCCCAAGAATGGGGGTTTTTAGCCACACATCAAGAAATAACAAAATACACCTAAAATGATAGTGAAATCAAATGGGTATAATGAATTAAACCTCGATTTAAGCAAAGGAAGAAGAATGGAGAAGACCCACTTCCAACTCGGGGAATATGAAACCCTTCTTTCTTCAAGTCTCACAAAAACCCTCTCCAAGCTTGAGAGAAAATATCCAAAAACTACTATTCTATTATGGAAAATAAAATAAATATTCGAATCCCTAAAAATTAATAACAATTTTAATATTTATAGACTTCAGAAAATAACACTGGTTGATCTTTCAGCGAAGTTAGTCGATGTCGCCGAATGACTCGGCAACTTGCCCTTCTTCTGTTTCATTGCCATTTCATTCTTGCCTTCAGCATCTTCATGTTCTGCAACATTGGGCGGTATAGTACTGCTTCGTGGAAATATTCGGTGAAGCGCTGACTGTTTCTTTTATCGCCTTTTTTATCCTTCTCCTTCAGGGCTTTGCGTACTGGAACAAAGGGCAGAATTAATCCCTTCGGTGAATCGCAAAGCGGCGATGCTCAGGCTTCAACTTCTTCATTCTTTTCAGTCTTTTTGTTCCTTTTTGCGCCTAAGTGTCCATGCTTTCATTAAAACTTCAAATACCTTAAACTTAAGAGTTTTCATCAGATATTTAGACAAAAAAACATTTGAGAACACTATTTCTATTAAAATAAAGCCCTAAATGAGTCCAATTTGTGGACTCATTAGTGACCCACTCTGCACGCTCTTCATCTGCAGCGATCTACCTGGCCAGCCAAAGTAAGACACCCTCCCTCTGTTCGGCATTACGCTGGAAGGCTCCACTCCTCACTATATCCCATCGGTAGTTAAATTCGGTCGTGTTGAGTGCCCAAGTGTGATCAGGGACAGGGCAGTAGAGGGATCGGCTGATGGTGATATGTGATATGTCCACAGTAGAAGTGAGAGGATCCTGGGCTGTAGGCTTGGACCTTTGGTCGATAGAACCACGGAGAGTGGCAGCATAGGATGCATAGAACTCCCGCACAATCTCCTCACTATAATTCCCCGGGCTCTGAGCCATCCAATCACACTTGTGAAGCTGAAAAAGTCTTGGATTTGGGAATAGTGTGTAAGCTCCTCGTGAGAATTCTGCGCTCTTCAGTAATCGGCCTAGCTATCTTCTCCTTCTCATTTAGCATCTTGGCATCCCTGTAGATTTTCCATTGGCCTTCCACGCACTGTCGGTTTGGCTCCTTAGCCACTGGAGCAGGGTCGGTAGTTGGTGGCATTGGCACCTCTCCTAAATTGGTAGCCTCATCAGACGAGGTAGCCCCATCATGAGCGCTGGAGCCGCAGGCAGACCTTGAAACAGACCCTACAGCAGAGGTAGACTCAGAACCGGAAGAAGACCTAGCCGGTGACCCGATCAGTGTATCCTCCTCATCAGACTGGGAGGCAGTGACTACGTCGGGGACCACCTTCTTGGACTAATTTCGAGTAGCCCATGGTGTTGTGTGTGATGTCCTTCTAGTGGGCGGAATGTACTCGGGATCCTTCTCCGTATTAGTGTCCTGATTGATTAGCCGAATGGTGCCATAGATTTGGATCTCCCTTTGGTGGCTATGGATTTCCTCTTGACCATGGTACCTGTAGAGGGAGAATTAGTACTAATATAACCTAAAAACACACTCGGAATTTTTTTAGAACAAATAACGAACAAAAACTAAAACTAAAAATATTTCAGACAGTGGTCACCTACGGTGAGTACCTACGATCCATGGATTCCCTTCGTAGGTCAGAGGTCCCAAAAAGTTAGGCTCTGATGGGAACCACAAATGTGAAGAACGGTCGGTAGACTGATCTACGGACCGCAGTCCACATCCGTGGTTCCACACTTAGCATATTTTGTGGTGTGTAGACTCACAGACCTGATCTATGGTCCGTAGATGGATCTATGGTCCGTAGATAGGGTTTCGTGAATCAGATCTGTGCCATGTTTCAGGCATCCTTCATGTTGACCCCAATTTTACCAATTTCAACAATATAACCTAGTCTAATCATGCATTTCAATATAAATTATGCTAGTTCGTTATTCTAAGGGTTCTGATTACCAAATTCACAGGAATTGCACACAAAACTAGGAACCCTAAGTCGAAACTTGCATTTAGACTCTCATTACACTGGTTTTATACATTATAAAGACATACAATCACTATCTATTGTCCCAAGGGTGTTTGTAGTTCTAGTTTAGCATGCATTTACATACAATCAACTACCCAAGGTTAAGACCTAATTTCAGACTTTCTATAATCAATCAATGAATCGAAATTCAAATTGAAAGGAAAGTCAATTACCTTACAAGAAAAACAAATGGGGTGATTGTGAGATGACTTGAAACTTCCAACAACCTTTTGCTCGCCTTTTGCACTGAACCTGAACACCGAAACTTTGAAAATGGGGAATGGGATACATTTGGAGGAGAAGAGAGTGTTTTGTTAAATGGGAGGATGAATATGGGGTGATTGATGGTGGGTTATGGTAATATGGAGTGATTGGAGTAGTTAGAGGGGTTTAGAAACGGTTTGGGAGTAAAATGAGGGAAGTGGGAATGATTTGAAAAAGAGGGAGTTTTATTTAAAAGATGTTCGGGTCGGGTCAGGCAAACTAGGGTTTGGACCCACGAGACCCCGTCTACGGTTCGTGGGTTGATCCTCGGTCCGTAGATGAGGACTGTAGATCACACTTAGACTTAGAAAGTTCAGGAACCTTACCTGGGATCTACAGACACCATTCACGGTCCGTGGAATGAACCACGAACAGTCGATGGGGTCCGTAGACCTCTGCACCATACCTTTTTCTGTAGATTTTTCTTTTCGAACCTGCACATGTAGTCACCATTAGGCCTTTCTTTTTACATTTTCTGGACACTTTTTAGACACGGAACCTATGCTATATCTAGCCAACACTAAAACAAAAATAAAGCCTCTATCTAAATGAGTACAGAGAGGCAAATAAACATAGAAAACTACTAAACGGAAAACAAGAACCTATTGTTGGCTAGATTTTACATCTTGGGTTGCCTCCCAAGCAGCACTTGATTTAACATCGTGGCACGACGCATGCCTCTTGATTACTCAGACTTCATCAAGAACATAGGCCTCAACAACTTCTTGCACACTTTTCGCGTTTCCTAGATAGATCTTGATCCTTTGCCCGTTTACCTTGAACCTTGTTCCCTCACTGTTTTCAAGCTCCACCGCTCCATGTGGGAGCACTTGCGTGACTAAGAATGGTCCGGTTCACTTGGACTTGAGTTTGCCCAGAAACAAGTGCAACCTAGAGATGAATAGAAGCACAAGATCACCTACAACAAATTCTCGCTTTTCAATCCTTTGATCATGATACTTCTTCATCTTCTCTTTGTATAAGGCTGAACTTTCATAAGCTTTTAGGCGAAACTCATCAAGCTCATTTAGGCCACTCATTCTCTGATTTGATGTGGTGCCCCAATACAAATTTAGCTTCTTTAGTGCCCTCATAGCCTTATGCTCTAACTCTATCGGCAAATGGCAAGACTTCCCATATACCAGTTGGTAGGGGGAAATACCTATAGGAATCTTGAATGCAGTGCGATAGACCCATATAGCATCATCAAGCTTCCTTGACCAATCTGTTCTATTAGCATTCACAGTCTTTGCCAAAATCTGCTTGATCTCTCTGTTGGACACTTCAACTTGCCCACTAGACTGCGGATGGTAAGGAGTGGCTACATTATGGCGGACGCCATATTTCTCAAGTAACGCCTTGAACAACTTATTACAAAAATGGGAACCTCCATCGTTGATAATCGCCCTAGGTGTACCAATCTAAAGAAGATATTCTTTTTCAAGAATGCGATGACACTTTTACCTTCATTGTTGGAGAGCGCAACTGCTTCCACCCACTTCGACACTAATCAACCACAACAAGAATATACTTCATCTCATATGAACTCAGAAATGGACCCATAAAATCAATGCCCCACACATCAAACAACTCTATCACCAATATAGGATTCAAAGGAAGCTCTTGCCTCTTTGAAATTCCCCCTTCTCTTTGGCAATGGTCACAAGATTTGGCAAAATCATGAGCATCTTGGTGGATGGTAGGCCAGTAATACCCACACTGCAAAATTTTATGCACAGTCCGAATACCACTATGATGCCCACCAACTAGCGATGAATGGCACACCTCCAGTATACTCAACATCTCAACCTCGGGCACACATCGATGAATAATCCCATCAGCACAACTACGATACAAGTAAGGCTCATCCCAAAAGAACTTCTTTACATCATGCATAAACTTTTTTCTTTGGTGAAAAGACAAATCCAATGGCACCGGATCACTTGCCAAGTAGTTAGCAAAGTCTACAAACCAAGGAATCAGATCGTGAGAAGCAGCCAATACCTATTCACCTGGAAAAACATCATTAATTGCAGTTCTATCACCAAGCTTGAGCATCGCTTCTTCCTCCAATCTGGATAAGTGATCGGCAACTTGATTTTATGTCCCCTTTCTATCTCTCACCACAAAGTCAAACTCTTGCAGCAATAATACCCATCTAATCAACCTCCGTTTTGAATCCTTCTTCGCCATCAAATACCCTAATGCAGAATGGTCAATATGCACAATGACCTTAGTGCCAAGCAAGTAGGATCAAAATTTCTCAAATGTGAAAATCACTGCAAGAAGCTCCTGTTCAGTAACTGTATAGTTCTTTTGAGCCACATTTAGAGCTTTGCTAGCATACTAAATAGGATGAAGAATATTCTCACGCCTCTGTCCCAATACCACACCAAGCGCCACTCCACTCGCATCACACATTACCTCAAACGGTTCTCCCCAATTCGGTGAAATAATGACAGGTGCAGTAACTAACTTCTCCTTCAACTCTCCAAATGCTCTCAGACAAGCATCATCAAAATCAAACCTACACTCCTTTTGGAGCAATTTGCACAATGGATGTGTAATTTTAGAATAACCCTTAATGAACCTCCTATAGAAACCTGCATGCCCAAGAAAACTTCTAACACCTTTAATAGAGATAGGTGGTGAAAGCTTTTCTATTACCTCAACTTTCGCTTTATCTACCTCAATACCCTTCTCAGAAATCTGATGACCCAGAACTATCCCTTTTTTCACCATAAAGTGGCATTTTTCTTAATTCAACACAAGAATGCAATTTTCACACCTTTTAAGTACCTCGGCCAAATGATTCAAGCAATGATCAAAAGAGTCACCTACCACGAAATCATCCATGAACACCTCAATAGTGTCCTCCATCATATTAGAAAATATAGACATCAGACAACACTGGAAGGTGGCGGGAGCATTACACAACCCAAATGGCATTCGTTTGAAGGCGAAAGTCCCATAAGGGCAAGTGAAGGTAATCTTCTCTTGGTCTTCTGGAGCTATAGAAATCTGATTGTAACCCGAATAACCATCAAGAAAACAATAGCAACCCTTGCCCACAAGTTGGTCCAACATCTGATCCATGAACGACATAGGAAAATGGTCCTTTTCTATCCAAGCATTTAGTTTTCGGTAGTCCATGCAGACTCTCCATCCAGTCACGGGCCGCATCTTAACAAGCTCGTTTCTCTCATTAGGTACCACAGTAATCCCACCTTTCTTGGGCACACACTGAACGGGACACACCCAACTACTATCTACAATGGGATAAATAACTCCAGCATCCAACCACTTGATGATTTCCTTCTTAACGACCTCTTGCATAGGCAGATTTATTCTTCTCTGGTGATCAATACTAGGCTTGTGATCCGGCATGAGTTGAATTTTATGAGAACAAATACAAGGAGGAATCCCAATAATTTCCGCAATAGTCCACCCAATAGCCCGCTTGAACCTCTTCAACACGGAAACCAATGCCTCAACTTGTGCCGCATTCAAATCTGCCGCAATGATGATCGGTAATGTACCATCTCTCCCCAAGAATACATACTTCAAATGTGATGGTAGAGTCTTCATCTCCAAATGTGGCGCCTCCTCAAAAGACGGTCTAGCAGGTGGAGAGTCGTGACTCTTTATGTCTAACTCCAATCTCTTTGGTTTTGACCAAAATTCAAACCTATCAAGTGCGGCGACCAATTCATCATAGTATTCAATACCATCACCATCAAAGTTCATCATTACCGATGCTAGTGCATCAACACCCAACATCTCTTCAATAGACACCTCAGAACCACTCTCTACAATATGTGTCACCACAAATACCGATTTGAGCTCACTACTCTGCTTCTTAGACCTAGAGATATTGAAAGTTGCCTCTTTATTGTTTAATCAGAATTTATCTGCCCTTTCTCCGTATCAACCAAAGCACGCCCAGTGGCTAGGAATAGTCTCCCAAGGATAATGGGGACCTCAAAGTCAACATCAAAATCGAGTATCACAAAATCCGCTGGAAAGATAAATGACTCCACTTTCACTAGTACATCTTGGAGCACACCAATGGGCTTCTTCACAGTTTTGTCGGCCATAAGCAGTCGCATCGCAGTCGGCTTTGGATCCCCTAAACCCAACTTCTTGTAAATAGACAATGGCATCAGATTGATGCTAGCACCCAAATCGCACAATGCCTTTGCAAAATGTAGCAACCCAATGGTACAGGGAGTAGTGAAAGCACTAGGATCCTCCTTCTTCTACACAAGAGACCTTGTAGAAATAGAACTACAATGTTGCAACTTATCATCATCTTCAAAACTCACATCCCATTTTTTTGTTACCAAGTCCATCATAAACTTCGCATACCCAAGCATTTGCTCCAAAGCTTCTATCAACGACACATTGATGGAAAGCTGCTTCAACATACTAATAAACCTGTGGTATTTGCCTTCTTCAATCTTCTTCACTAACCTCTGTGGGAAAGGAGGTGGAGGTCTAGGCATGTGGACAACTTTCTGAGTTATTTCCGCTTCCTTCTCTATTGCATTCTCGGGCTCTTCATTTACCTCAATCACATCATCATCTTTACTAACCTTAACTTCAACCCCAGATGACATTGGTGGATTAATGGTTTGCTTCTCCCCTTGAGTAGTGACTGCCATACAATGCCCATCATTCTTTGGATCTTGGATGGTGTTGCTAGGAAGTGTGCTAGGTTGACGTGGGTTTACTGTAGTAGACAACTGCGTCATCTGTAGCTTAAGATGCTTGATAGACACTGGATGGGCATCAACTTTTTGACCAATACCAGACAAGTCATTTTGCATCTCCTTCACATTCTCATCAGTCGCATCAAACCTCTTCATCATTTTCTGCATCATATCCTCAATACGTGACATATTACCTCCAACTTCCCTATTACCAGATTCTCAATTTTGAGGAGGGACATAAGGCCCAACCCGATCATTTTTGTTACCATAGTTGTTCCGGTTGTAGTTGTTGTCGCGATTGTAGTTCCCATCCCGGACATATTGACCCTCTCGATTGTAGTTGCCATAGTTCCGACCTTGGTTTCCTTGACCTTGGCACGAATTATCCGTATTGGAACCTTGGGCGTTGGCTCGGAAACCCCCCATCTGATCATTCACCGCATAAGTTTCCTCTTCATAGTAGCACTCCTCAACCGGTAGTGGATTCCTAGTCAAATAATTCACAGCATTTACCTTTTCTGCACCTCCGCTCACATGCTTCAACACCAACCCTAGTTCGGTCCTCATCTGAGCCATCTCTTCATGAATTTCATCTGCAAACTGGTTGTTTTTAACTTGAACAACAAATGTGTTCCTCCCAATATCCGACCTTTTAGTGCTCCAAGCTTTATTATTTCAAGAGATCTTCTCTAGTTTCTCCTCAATCTGCTCAAAAGTGCACTCACCATATGAACCTCCAGCAATAGTATCAAGACTGCCTTACTATTGTCATCCTGACCTTGGTAGAAATACTCCTTTAGCGACTCATCATCAATACGGTGATTCGGAACACCCCTTATGAAAGCAGTGAACCTGTCCCATGAATTACTCACAGACTCTCCAGGTAGTGCTACAAAATTGTTGAGTTTATCTTTGTGGTTCAGCTTCTTAGACACTGGAAAGAATCTTGTTAGGAACACATCAGTCAGTTGTTCCCATGTGTAGATTGAGTTATAAGGAAGCTCATTAAACCACACAGCAACATCGCCGGTCATTGATAGAGGGAATACTCGCAATCCAATGACATCCATGTCTAAGTACGGTCGACCCACACAACTTTTGCAAACACTCCTTTGCTTGGTTATGTGAGCATGTGGATCTTCCGATGCCAAACCAGCAAACAAGCCCCTCGCTGTAAGCATCTACATCAAACTGCTAGTCACCACAAATGTATGCCCCGGAGGTAGAGGGGGTAGGACAAGAGGTCCTTCAGATTCAGTAGCATTAAAGTTGATCCTATAGTTATCACGCAGTCTTAGTCCTGGTAGATCATGTACCCTCACTGTATCTCTCAGTAAATTCTCAACTTGAACCTGATTATTCTCATCACCAACCCTCAGAGGCTGCAATGTAAAACCATCACCTAACTGTCCTCCGATAGGATTAACTGGAATTCCTTGCTTATTCATTCTCCACAAAGTTCAATTCAGTTTTGGATCGTAAGGAGTAAGTGGTTCACCTTGTCACGGTTATTTGGTATACATTAGAGTAGGAACCTTAGAGAAACAAAAACAAAAGAAAAAGTAAAATTAGGAAATATTTGACGAAAGTTCAATAATGTAGTTAAATTTAATCTAAAAGCCACATTCCCCGGCAGAGGCGCCAAAATTTGATACGCTCAAATTACACCTCCATAAAGAAGTATAAGCGATCGTTATCAAGTAAAGAACCCAACTTGTAGGTTGGGGTCGATTCCACGAGGAATATGGTTTAGACTTAAACTTAACTGACGATTACATTCGTTTAGTCATTGTATTTCTAAAAACAAGTAATAAACGAGGGGGATTTGTGAAACAAATTCAGGAAATTATGTAAGTAATCAATGAGCCCGATTCAAACTTTAGTTGTTATCAAGATGAGAAAGTAACTAGGGTATACGTGTTCCCCATAAGCTCATAGCGTGGTAATCCTAGTAATAGCAATCCTTTCCTAGTGTATTACATGCAAAGTGATAAGTTAGGTAACTTTAAATCCTTGGTCCGGCATCTAGAGAATTTCACCTCACACCTTGGTCTAGCTAAGTGTGTATAATTTACTAACCCTTAACTTTACCTCATATTAGACATCACATCGATGTATGGCTTAGTTTTCACCCTCGCACCAATCGACATTAAACTATTAGATAGTATCACACTAAAACTATGTTGATAATTCTTTTCTTATTAACTACCTCCTTGGTCCGGCAAGTAGCAACAAGGTGAGTTCTAACGTTTGCAACCACTAAAAAGACTTCTGAATGAAAGAATTATCAATGCATGCAATAACACTATTCAAGAATTACTTAGTTACTATTCATACTTTGTTAATCGTTCATGGTTCCCACAACCCTAGTTGTGGATTTATTTACTCATGCTAGAAAGAACACAATTCATAGTTGTGTAAGAAGAATTCATGAAAGTCTTACCCCAAAATCGAGGTTTGCATGCGCTATATATAGAAAAATAAGTCCTAACTAAAAAGGAAATGAAATAAGGAAATAATGTTTCAGGATGCGTCTTTGACCTACGACACTGACCTACGGACCGTGGATTGACCTGCGGTCCGTACGTCCCTTTCGTGACTCAGGACTTAGGCAAGTTTTTCAGCTTCCAAAACATCAATATCTCTGATGCAAACAACGGATCAACAGTACGGACCGTAGTTTGATCCACGGTCCGTAGATCCTCCTCCGTAGCTCCACACTTAGAATCTTCAAAATCAGGTACTGGAACCCCTTCTCTGAATCATTTGACGAAGCGAACAGTACGGTCCGTAGATCAATCTATGGTCCGTCGATTGCAACCGTGGTTCCACACTTGGTCAAAAATTCCCCGATCTCCTTTAATGCCTTGCCTACCCATATACGGAGCGTGAATGGACCTATGGTCTGAGGATCACCTCCATAGATACCATTTTTTGCACATCCTTCAGTTGTGCCTTTCAGTTTCCACATCTGAACATACTTCCTACAAACATGATAAAAATACATAAAAAATAATACAAAATGGCCTTAGACACACACAACTCTTAAGTGAAATGTATTAAAAATACCGTAAACTCACGGTACATCACCCATGAAGGAACATACAGATTTCAAAGCTTAGTAAATTGTTGAAACTTGTGGAAGAGCAGTGTCTCCCACACATCTTGATACCGGTCTACCACATCAATAGTAGACAACAAATTCTCCTCTAAAATGGTCCGCAAGCCAACGACCTTATATCGGTTGATAGAATGATGAAAATGTACTGGGGCTGGAGGCACTTGAGGTGCCCATACTACTGTAGGTGCTGGAGGTATTGGAAGGTGTGCTAGATCATGAATTGATTTGGATCGCAACTTCGAGTTCTTTCGCTTGATTAACTCCTGTTTAGTCGCTGGTGTGTGAATAGGGTCCTGGACCTCTCATCCTCCTCCCTCTCAAACTCAAAGGTGGTAAGGCTAGTAGAGTCTATGCACATGTTGTGTGATGAACTCGAACTCATGCTGGGACTTTCCTCCACTCGCTTCTTCTGTTTTCCCTTTACATTCCCCCTGTGGAGGCTTAGGACGAGTGGCCCAAGGAGGTGTGACCTTCGCTGCAATTACGACCCCTTTTGCCTTTTTCCGAGGTGCTGGACCTCTCACTGAAAGCTTTGGTCTGGCCATATTTGTAGCAAAACACAAACAAAACACATGCAGTTGCAAAGGGTTAGAAAAATCTCACATTCAAAAAGTTGTGGGAAAACTCGCCAAACACCTCGGTAAGTCGTTGAGAGCATTCAGCAAGCTTAAGAGGGCTTGTTGAATGTTAACAGAGAAATTTAAAAAAAAATCAACACAAAATGGCGAGATGCAAGTCCATTTGGTGTCACTGAGCTAACTCGGCGATAGAAGAATACCTAGTCGAATGTTACAAAAATATTTAGCCAAAAAGTAAGTCAGAAAGGCGAAGCTAAACCAATTCGGCGAGCACAAGCATATCGCCGAAAGTTACAGATTAATTCACTAACATTCCAGGTCCTAAAGGCGATAAGGAAGGCCAATTGGCAAACTACCGAATCACACGGCGAGCTCGACTCAGCTCGCTAAATGTCCCAACCTGCCAGATTTCAACCCCAAAATCCAATTCTCAATGCACAACCTACGACAACCAATTTCAAGCCCAATTCTACCCGATTCAAGGCTACCCACAATGATTACTTACGCCGGGGTACTCAAAGTTCCCCCAATTTATCTAGATTCGACCAAACAACGATTTTTCCCTAAAGAATAACGTCACCCAATCTATCATTGGGAAAATTTGAGTTGTTTGGTGGAACTTGGGTTACTCAGACTTCCCACACACAAAATCCAACATGCAAACCCGCAAGTTGCACAATTTAAATGCCAAACTCAAACTAATTTTGGGTAAAAAGATATCATTCATGCTTGACTTTGAAATAGATATAGCGCGCAATTTAACACAAAATCTAAGCAAACCATAGATCTATGAACTACTCAACACAAATTTTTCAATTTTAAAACAAGTGTGGACAATCAACCTCAATTGTAGACAAACGACACAAATTCAAAGAGAAGTAATGTGCAACACTTCAAATTCCGATCACACGAGGACATCCACAAAAATCAAAGTGAAAAACTATAATCTAATCTTTGATTGTAAGTGTGCAAGAGTCGAAAAGTTCAAAATAATGAGAAGATTTGAATTTAAAATGGTTGAAAGGCCTTTGACACTTCAATCCACACCTCGATCGACGAGCTTCATTAACGTCGTCGATCCACTCAGCGATGCGCCGAGTGGACATTAGCTCGCCAAATTTAACAAAATTTTGGCCATTCAATTGGTCCAAAGGGTGAGCTATGTCGGGTTCATCGAGCCACTCGGTGATTCGCCGAATGGACTTTAGCTCGGCCAGTTGCCTTTTTCTTCCAAAATTCGAATTTCAACCTACACATCAAGCAAACGTTATTCAAAACAAAAAGTAAAACTTGGGTTTCCTCCCAATAAGTGCCTTATTTAACTTTGTGGCACGACGTGTCCATGTGATCATGCCTCATTTTTTGGGTTTACCAAAGTATCACTAGGGAGACCCCCTTTCGGTTATGGATTTAAATGAGCCGAGATTTGACCCATTTGAGTTTCAAGCTGCCTAATGGATACCGAGTGCAAAGTCATCATTTGATTTAGAGAGGAGACATCGTCTTTCATCTCCTTGTGTTCCTTGTCCGATCCTTCCATCTTGTTCAAGATACGAGCAAGCATCACCTAGGTCCGGAAGCTTTCGGGATCAGCCCTTGGTTCCTTTGGCTTTTGATGTTCATGAGGAGACACATAGCGATCTTTTTCACCATCTCTATCTCTCCAATTCCTACCACGGTCACGCCATTCGTAATTTCGATCTCTCCAACCATCATCGTGATCTCTATTCCAACCTTGATTCCTACCTGACCTTGGATAGCTCGGATGAG
>JAJOOR010039950.1:0-12826 GCA_036250505.1 Solanum acaule | reverse complement strand
AATATTAATTGTCATACCCCCCCCCCCCCCCTCAGCCAAAAAAAAGAAAAGAAAGGACAACAACATCCTTCTTTCTTTTTAGCCTTGAATTGGCAACAAAAAAGAGAGAAGAGACGAGACATTGCATATATACTATATCTTCTAATATATAATAAAATAATATAATATTTTTTTTCTTACTGAATAAGAGCCTAAATAAATACAAATTCATTTCATCAATAGAGCTACATTTTCTCTACTGTCAAATACATAAAAAATTCTCTTCCCCCATTGATAAGAATTGTGAAATGACTTTTATGCTTATGAACAATGTGATCAATCATTCATCCATAGTTCTTGCATCAATCATTATTAATCCATTCTTAGATTTTCCTCTTATGTTGTAATAATACTACTTTTGTTTACTGTCTAAACAATGTTGTGTATAATTTTACAATTCTTATTAATCCAAAAGGGACACCATTGAACTTCTATGAATGATGAAGCTGCTAATTCAGATATCAAACAAATGCATTAGAATATCTTGCCAACTGCTAATATTAATCGTACTACCTAACAGTCGCACAAAGTGTGATTAAAATTACCGAATGAGTTGCAGTCACCTTCCTAAGATAATGTACATTGGCCACATGTCCAACCGAGAATCTTTTGTGAACCAAACCATCGTGAATGACGTGTATGCCATTCCAAATACTGTGATCCCTAGCCCCTGCATAACAGAAAACCATTTCATTAATTTAACACGTTGGACTTGAAAAGTGTTTACACAAAACATAGACACTAATCTTAATCGAGTAAAATTTCTAGATTATCCTAGGTAATGATTTAAGCAAGATCGACATGTTCAATTGAACTAATTTCTTTCAACTTGATCATTTACATTATATGAAAAAGGAAGTTGAGGAACTATATAAATAAAGACGACATTCATTATGAACATACTAATTTCAAATTCTGAATTTGTATCCGATTCAAATCATACTTAACATTACAAAACAAAAAACAGAAAGTTAAACGAACACACAGTTCAAAACAGAGGCCAGGAATGAAGCCTTTATGGAAGAACCATAGTTAAGGAGGGTTGTCACTGAACATTGTTTGTTATGGCAAAAATGTTGTTCAGTTCGAAAAGTCCTTCTCTTGGTTTGTGGTGCGAATGCAACAATTTAACTTAACAAGAATCTTAATATAATCACCACGAATGAAATAAGACATTTAATTTAAGCTCCAAATTATCGAATTATAAGTGGTACACTGCTAAAAAAATACAATGTGCAAAACCAATAAGAACTCCAAATGTTATTCAAATTACCATCCAAAAACGACGATCCACATGTAGAGAGTGAGGTATAAAGCCTTGCATCTGATAAAACTCCCATCGTTGAAAACTCAAAAAATTCTCAAAACTTGCACTATACAGTTCTCACCATTCTCTATAATCCAAAAATCAGAAAGGAGATGTAAAAATTAAGCGTTATGCATGATTAAGCTCTGTAGGTGAGTAAATTACCCACCTAAAATTTTGTTTCAGCCGCATTCATGTTGCCTAATGCCTATATGAGTGTGGCTCAACTCTATAAAATTTGTTAAAAGTACAAAAATATATAGAAATAGTCATAAGAGCTGATGTTTTTTTTTCCTATAGTGAATTGATTTTTTTGGCTATTGCATGAAGTACAAATCTCAAGTTTTAGATATTTCAGACATGGACACAATTTGATTGTGTATGAATAAGCAAGTCTCACTTTTGGCATTTGTTATAGATCAGCATACATACTCCGGACCTGTAATCAGCAAGCTAGTCATTAGTCGTGCTCACTTTATCAAAATAGAATTCTATATTAACTTCATTTACCTAACAAAAAGAAAGAGAACCTTGTAACAAAAAATTAAAAAAAAATCAAAAAATATGAAAGTCGTCCACAATTGAAAGGTTAATGAACTGCAACCAAGAACACTCTTTTACAACATTTAGACAATGACATGTCATAATTGACATATCAAGAAAAGAAAAAGGTTTAAATTAACGAAAGGGCTAACTGCATAAAGAAAGATATTGCCAAAGACATGCCAACAAAAGTGTAAATACCTTTCATTCATTTACTTATAAGAAAAAGTGAATACTTTTACTCAATATATAACACAAATTTTTCAATGAGATATATCGATAAATATAAATATATAGTGTCAGATCGTCAACCTATAAATGGAATGTAAGGCTTAAATATTCAAGTGAGCAAGCTATAAAAGGAGAAAATGATCCAATATACCTTGTTTCAACAATATTCTGAATAAAAAATGCACAATAAAGAAAAAATGAAAATATAAATGCATGCAAGAATATGTTACTATAAATAATAATTATTTGGACGAATGTATAGGAAACTATTATTAAGTTATAATGTTGTAGTACCCTTAAGACGGAACCTATCAATAAAGGTGCACACACTTTAGCACCTTTTTTGAAAAAAATAAATAAATTAAAATTCACTTTTCACCTTAACAACTATACTAAAGCATCAATTAATTAAGCGAGGTGAAGCGCATAACCTGAAATTTGGTGAGCTTCAGGGATTAATGGATTTAAGCAAGCTTTAACACCACTATCAAAATGCCAAAGAAAAAATGAAAATTAATGTAGAAAATACGGTAATTCAAGCGATTTTAGAGGGAATAAGGAGAAATCTAAACGATATATCATTATTAGTGAACCTTTTACTTTTGAAGGTTATACATTGCAAATATTTGACTCAGGTGAGCTTGTAGGTAAATTTCAAGATAATTGAAACTAAGAATTGACACAACAGAACAAGTTAAGAATCGGGCAAGACTATGAGGTGGTGAAATGTTTGCAGTAAGTCTTAGCAATCCAGTGCCCCATATATGCTTTATGATTGTGAAAACCTATTTTAGCTTATAGAAAATTTGGCATTAGAAATTTCAAGTTTGGTATAGCTAAAGCCACATTACAAGAATTGGATTTAAAATTCTTGACACAGTGAACAAATTAACTGAAAGGCAGAAAAAGAATCAAGTACATTCTCTCCACGGTAAAAAACCAGAGGGAAGGAGGAGAAGTAAATCAGAAGACAGTAGAAAGAAGAAGATAGTTAATGGCTTTTATGGGAGCAAATATCATGCTATGCTAGTGCACAAGAGAGAAGCTATCTGCTTTCTCAATCAACTTAACGTGGTGATTCTAGTAGCATAAATGGTATAACTACAACGACTTTATGCAGCTAGGAAACAACATTATCAGTTGAGAATTTGCTAAGAACTAATGGACTATTCTTTAAATGTTTGAACGAGACTTCCATCAAATATGTTATGTGCAAAGGAAATAAGACCTCCACACTTAAAAGCAGATATTAGACTATAATCAGGAACATTTAAAAATGCTATTAAATTCCAATAGATATGCCTAGTGAATTGGTTAGAGCAAATTCCAATAGGTATCACCAGGTAACTTTTCCTTCCCTCCCCTTCTAATTCTTAATATCTCCTTCTTCATATTCAATTTTGATCTAAATCCCTGCAAGAACCAATTCGTAACTATGATGTGAAAATTTAAACACCTTGTGCAAACTAAGATGATATTACATATTAATAAAAAGTGTACAACGACCCACCTTTATATGAATTATCACAATTTTGCCTCTTCCTTTCTCAAGTGCTACTTTTTTGGGTTCCTCATCAGAGAAACAAAGAAGTTTGAAACACAAAAACAGAGACTGAACCACACAGATTTGAGAGAAGGGCGGAATGAGTTTAAGCTGAAAGTTCGAGAAGAAGATGAATTAAAAAGTGAAATTAAGAAAAAGAGGAGTAGGCTTAATATTGAAATGCCATCATATGCCTGATAATGAAAACGAAGATATCTCATGCTTTTCTCATTAAACTTAATATTGGGGTTTTCTACCTTTTGCATGGGAACAACGATCCTATGATGTTGGGCTCGTGCTAAGAAAATACAAATGACCACAATGTGACTATAAGAAGTATAAACAAAAAACCAATAAAGGCACGAATACAAAAAAAAGACAAAACAAAAAGATGACAAAAGAAGGAGAAGAAAATTGGGAAAAATTTAGAGAACAACATACCTATGATGAGAGAACACAACTGGATAAATGAAAAGAGACCAAGAAGATAAAGAGAACTGAAAGGTTCACTACAAAGCTGGAAAAAATAAAAAAGAGCATATAGTTGAACGTGAATAAAGATACAGGAAACATGAAATTCATAACAAATTATCAAGGACCATAATAACCTTAGGGGTCCTTTAGTTCATTGGATAAGGTGGCATAGCTCATTTGTGAAACACACTCCACAACCACATTTATGGAACTACACATACATTTGTTCAATCGTTTTATTTTGCTTAAACATTAAGTCTTTTAGATAATATTAGTTAGAATTGCAAAGGTATCTATCTGTAATATTCAGAGAGACTCATATACTTGCTAAGGAGAAGAAGTACATGCCTTCATGTTTTTAGCTTTGTTAAGTTGATTTTGAAAAATCCTATATTCATTCTAGTGACAAGCTGCAAACAAGGTAATACTTCTAACAAATAAGGGAAACAATGAAAATAGAAGTAGCTTATGGGGAGAAGGTGATGATACCTTAAATGGACCAAAGATTAATATTTGTAAGACATTCATTTAAAACCTCAAAATCTCCCTTTTGAAAACGACTTCGAGTATCCACATTGTAGCTGATAATATGAAGCTGTCGAGATGAAGATACTACAGACCATGAGTATTAATCTGAGTGAGAAAAAAAAAGATTGTGACTTCATAATCCAGAGAAAACAAACCAAGAGAGAGACCAAAAAAGAGGCAGGAGAAAGCTCAGAAAAGTTGGGCAAACATGACATATATTTGGCGGAGGGCTAACACCACGATAAAAATAATGCTCAAACAACAAACTCATCTTCCTTCTCCATGACCAAAACAAGAACATTATTAAATAAATTACTGAAGGGGCAAAAAATTAAAGGAAAGTGATAGCTTTTAGTGAGAAAGAACCTTTTTTCCAACTTATAATTCTCAATCAGCACCAGTGAGACAATGCAAATACTTCTAGCTAGTAGTAACACTTAAAACATTTTTTTTGTTCAGGCAAAATCTCTATGGTGTAGCAATCTAAACGTTCTACTTTTAGTGAACTCGTT
The DNA here is from genome assembly GCA_036250505.1 of Solanum acaule. Classification (NCBI taxonomy): domain Eukaryota; kingdom Viridiplantae; phylum Streptophyta; class Magnoliopsida; order Solanales; family Solanaceae; genus Solanum; species Solanum acaule. Next base: position 7,650 of record JAJOOR010039950.1, on the reverse strand, counting down.
GAACAAAATAAAATCATTGTACTGCACAAAACTCTCATCACAACTCACGATTCTAGCTCAAAAGTCTGAACCAAATTTTATCTTGCTGAAACCAATCACCCCTGATTTGCATAGAAAGGAATAAAACAATATCATATATATTCTTCATTTTAAATTGTTTGCCTAATTTTGACTTGGTACGAAGTTTAAGAAAGTAAGAAATATGTAGAATGTATCAAAATGTCCTTTAATCTTGTGGTGTTAAACATGTTATGTGGAAATTGAAAATTAAAGAGTTGCAAAAAAGAGAGGAAAGAGACATCTTTTTTTGAAATAAAGGAAGTAGGTATCAAAATCCATATTCTTAATCCAAACACAGAACTAACATCTTGTGAGAAAGTTCAATAATAGTAGCTGTATAAGTTTTTGATTATAACAAAAGTCAAAACAAAAAATCCACACAGAAATATGTAAATTTCCACTTCCAGTTGTAAATTCCCACTCCCAGTTGATATCATCTAAACGGGAAATAAGAATAATTTCTAAGTAAAACATAAGAAGAGAAAAGATTTGATCTAAGATGAAAACTTAAAAAGGATTAAAAAAAACCTAATCCTAAACTTCTGAAAAGATTCATATGGTTGCTTGACCTTAGCCTTGCCTCTGGGTTTGACAGAGAAATTAAAGAGAGAAGAAGGAAAGGGAAGAATGATCGAGAAGCTCCTAAAAAGAAAGAACTGATCCAAAAGACAAAAATACCCCTACTTTTGTTTTAAATAACTAAAAAGTACAAATATGTCTAACTTTTATTGCACAATGTACAATAAGATTATGATGTGGTCGTCCTAGCTCATCATACTTTTATATAAGGTTGTTCATGGTTATGGTTATAAAACCAAATCGAACCGCAATCCGAACCAAACTGATTAAAAAAAACCAATTTTTGGTTTGATTTGGTTAGGTTTGGTTTTAAATTTTGAAAAACCGATATTATTTGGTTTGGTTTTGGTTTTACTAAAAATTAACCGCAAAAATAACCAAATCGAACCTAGAAGTTATATATATAAATTGTATAATTATTTATAAAAAAATATAAGTATTTTGATAAATTTTAATTAACTTAAATTTTTAATTTTACTATTTCTAAAGCTCAACACTTCAATTTTAGCCCAACTAGTAAAACCTTAAGTCTAAATCCCTCAATATTCATTACTTTAAAGATCACACTTTCTCTGTTCTTTCTAAAATTTTCTAACACAATATTGAATAATTTAAAGCTCAAGCTAAAGAAGGTGGTAATTGATTAGTTTTGACTATGAAATATTTTTTTTTTAGAAGTAATTTCTCAATATTTTAAGGTGTAATTTTATTGAAAAGTCTATTGATAAGATGTTGATATCTCCAGAATATTGAACCAACTTTATGCTATTGACAATGAAATTTTCTAGTTTCTTAAACTTGGTACATTAGATGAATCACTTTGTTTGTGTGATAACTTATTTGTGAATTATTTATGTACTAAGTATTTGTGTCTATCGAGATGTGTATGTCCTCAACAAACTTATTACTTTCAAACCGAAAAAACCTGAAAAAACCTAACCAAACCGACGTTAACCAAATCGACGGTTATTTTATTTATTTGGTTTGGTTTGGTTTTAGAAATTTAAAACCGATTTAAATTGGTTTGGTTTTGGTTTTAACTAATAACCAATCCAAACCGAACCATGAACACCCCTACTTCTATATAGTAGAAATATATATATATATATATATAATTTCGATTTTTTCGGTTAACCAATTTTTTTAGCTAAAAACCAAAAATCAAACCAAAAAACTAAAATATTGAAATTTGAAATCGAAACCGACTGAAAAACCGAAATCGAAATTTTAAAAAAATTGGTTCGACCAATTTTCTCGGTTTTAACCATATATTATGCGTATCCAGCTACTTTAATAAACGAGTCAGGAGCCAAAAGGGTAAGAAAATTTGTCAAAAATTTCAAAAGGGCAACAAAATTGGTTATACAACCAAAAGGGCAACTTTCTGACTGAGAATTTGACGACGTTTAAATAAGGGCAGCCGCCGCAAGGTGCCGAATTCCATGCGCCTTGCAAGGTGCAGCCGTAATGAGCCTTGTAAGGCTCAGCCGTCATGCGCCTTGCAAGGCGCAAGGAATACAACGCCTTCCTTTTTGGTATTTATCTATTCAGATCAATTTCTTTAGCATTTTGTATTCCGCCGCCGCAAGGCGTTGTATTTCTTGCGCCTTGCAAGGCGCATAGAAATCTGCGCCTTGCGGTGGCTTCCCTGATTTAAACCTCGCTAAATTCTCCGTTAGATAATTTCCCTTTTGGTTGTATAATCAATTTTGTTGCCCTTTTGAATTTTTGGCAAATTTTCTTACCCTTTTAGCTCCGGACTCTATAATAAACGATCCCCTTAGAAGATGACTCAGATATGTTGTTTAAATGGGTCCACATTACTCTATATATGTACTGTAAAGGATATAAGAAGAGGAAGAAATTTGCATTCAAATCAAATATCCTTTAGATATTCCAAATATATATCGATCAACACATGATCTAGAAATTAAAAAGGGTAAAACTTTTATACTTATCATCATATTAATTGATTCTCACAAAGAGAAAATGGCTCTAGGGAGAGAAAAGGGTCATTGCTGTCCAAAAGGTCATATATATAAATATAGGGGTGTGATGAATGAGCTATTTGAGTTGAATTTGGGCAGATGAAATTGGGTTGAAGCAATAAATGGGTCATTACTTAATGCTTTCCAAAGTTGAGATGTGCTTGGTTATTCTTTTAATTTTTTTTTTTTTTTATATAAAATGATGTAATATAATATATCTTAATATGCATCAATAAGCGACAGACATGGTTGCTGCTATGATTAGGGAAGAAGGATAAAGGTTGATTTCAATATTTTCTGATACTATAAGGCTTTAATTATATGCCTAGCAAAAAAGTTTTAATTTTGTCTGTTTCCAGCTTTCCAACAACAAACAAAGAATGGGACTACCTATAACACATAGGAGTTTGCCATATCTAAGTTGAAATGTATAAAAGAAATCTATAAATTAATAAAGTGACCATTCAAATTATAACCGTATGTAAAAAATTTCGTTTGTTGGAGTAAAGTATAAGTAAAATGTCAGAGATTGCTTCCTCTTCTAGGGTTACTCTCTTCATTTATTCAATGCCTTGGAAGAAGAGGAGCATTGATTTTCTAAAATTGACAAACATAAATGAATATCTATTTTTAATAAGATGGACAAAGAAAGTATTTTTCAAGGTGTCTTTAGCTATACTGAGGGATATCATATAATAATTGTTAGGGTCCCTCCATACATCAGAAGTCAAAAGTTCGAGTCTTGGAAGATTTTTTAAAAATAAAAAGTAATATTTCACATGACACGATGCTTAATTAGTTAAAAAATCTCAATAGAAGTAACATTTCACATGACGCAATTCTAAATTCACAAAGAGACTAGCTTTACAAGACATTTACATTTCAAAAAGTACAAAAAATCTATCCATTCGAGTATTATTGAATATGGAGTGGAGAGTTTAGCCTCGACCCCTATCTTAGCTTGTTTATTACAATTGAGGGGGACATATGACCTATACCTCTTGCCAAATGATACCAATTGAAGTTGCACTAGAAGTCCTTTAAAACCAATAAATTTTTTTCCTTGAAATAGAAGTATATTGAAGCATTTGCCATATAAAGAAGATATCCTTAGTACATGCTGTTTGAAAAGCAGGATGAGAGGTATCAAACTTTGGTGATTCTCTCTCTCTCTCTCTCTCTCTATATATATATAAATATAATCCACGTGTGTGATAAAATGAAAAATAAAAAGGGTAATATTTTATTTTATTCTTATCATAAATTGATTCTCTATGAGGGAGAAAAATGTTGGTTGATACCTTGAAGGGCCAAATTTCATTTGTTCAATTATAGAGGGCCTAAAATCTTTGTTTTGTGTAGTTAATTAATTACTCCATTTGTAGGCAATTAGAGGTTACATCATAGGATAGATGCAAATTGTTTTGTAATTGTATTCTATCTAATTGAGGAAAAAAATATAATGAGAGAAGTAAAATTATTATTGCTGCTTAAGCACTCCTTTGACATTAATTATAGCATAGTTGATAGTACTAGTGATGGTGAGGACTCAATAAATATTCAACCATGCGGACTTGTATATGGTGCAATAGTTTTTGTTCATTCTAGAGCTTTTCCTTTTAGTTTAGTAGTTAGTCCTTAGCTTGGTATGGTTTACTTCCTCCGTCTCTTTTTACTTGTCAAATTTTGACTTGACACACCTATTAAAAAAACAATGATCGATATGATGAGTTTATCATTTTACTCTTATTAATTAATAGAGTTTTAAACATATTTATAACCTTGAATCCTAAATCTCAAAACCCTCCTTTCGCGCTTATAGATCTATAACCTTAAACAATTCTTGTTTTAATGGAGATTGAGGTTAAACCTACAAGAGAAGAGAAGGTCGTGGTTATTTACTGTTATCTCCTATATTCAGGTTAGTAAAACGGAAACAGAAAAGATGAAATAGACAGACAAAAAATAAATAATCCGAATCCACAGAACCCACTATCCTTAAAAAATTTAATCCTCTCAAGTACCCGAGATTGTAGATTAATTCCTCCCAAGATAAAACGAATTAACTATTAAAGAAATAGCGATCTCAAACTTCAATAATTCTAGCGAACTCAAAAATCAGCAACGAGAGCGACTTTACCATTACGCTAGTGTGAACGCACCTGCTCAGACATATCTTTCCAGAACGTTTGTGTCTTTTGGGAAAAGAAGTTTTGTTTGGAAGGAACATGTCCCTTCTGAGTGGCTTTACCGTTACGCGAATTTTCAAGCAATTTCGTTACGCGAAATTAATTCCGTTAATTAATTGAATGAATTAATTTTAAGAAAAAAGAAATTAATTAATGAGATTGATTAAATGACTTTTCCTTTCTTCTACCAATATAAGAGAAATGACTTTTCATTTCCCTCCAAATTAGTTCCGCCACATTTCCAGTTTCCCATTCACTCCTTGCTTAAACTCAACATTTACTCCCTTAACCAAGGAGTTTTTCACTATAAAACTTCTTGTGTTAATTATATTCGGTACTTTAAAGCAACTGAAGAACTTGATTCTTTAGTAAATATATTAGGTATCATCATAAAATAACAACAATTTTTTTTGCCACATTCTCATGTTGTAGCTCTACCATGTAAACTATATATGGCCTTTCGAGATAATATTGACCCATTTCTATCCCTTGAGCCATTTTTCTCTTTGTGAGAATCACTTGATATGATGATAAGTATACATATATATACACATATTAGCTGTTTGGAATATTTAAAGGGAATTTGGGCAAATCATTTTGTGAACTAAAGAAGAAGAATCTACAAAATTAAATTCCTTCCTCTAATTATATCTTCTTATCTTTGTACAAGTACGGATATAGTTATAATGTGGACACCATTTGTACAACATATACAAATATTCCATCTTCTCAACCTTTCTTTTCCCCACATCACACAAGGATTGATGCGGATATGTTTTTTTACTTAGTTGGATATACTGATTTTTCTTTATCAGAAGATGCTAGCTATTACAATTATCTATTTACAAGGGAAAATATTGGGATTCTATCACGACCCAGACCGTCGTGATTGACACTCACACTAATCCTCCGGTGGGAGAACCACTACTACAACCCAAATCATGCAACTAAATAAAAACTAAAGCATTTAAGGATACGAAAACATGAATAATAGCTAAAACTGAAGTTCCCATAAACTTTCAAAAGATCTAACAACTAACAATGCGGAAAATACACCTAGAACTTGAAAGTCAATGTACCAAAACATCTAACAATGAACCAAAAGTCTAAACAAGAAGGGATACAACCCCAAGCCAATGGACTAATAACTAACTAGAAAAGTCTAAGTCCGAAATGTGGACGTAGACGAGAGAGATAACTCATGGCAGCCCAAAAGAAACGGCTCACCCTTGAATTCGAACGATCACTGATCTTCTAAGCGAGGTCTGTCAATAGCCACTTGAAGATGCCCTGTACTTAACAAAGAAAGAGCAAGTGCAGTATCAATACACAACCACATTGTACTGGTAGGATCACACGGCTATCCCACTAAGTGTAACATACATAAATCAATACAACAATATAATCACATGCATATATCGAAAATATACAATATTATCAACATTTACGAACAATGAACAACTTCACATTTCTGAAGATACACAATTATGACAAGTCATTGGTCCTCTCATGGAACCCAAACCCAAACAGTTTTCCAATGTTTATGCCAGAACGTGGTAACCGATCCCATATTTATGCCGAAACGTGGCAACCGATCCAAGTTAGTGTGTCGGAACGCAACACCCGATCTATTCAACAAGCCACAATCACAATCACAAAGTACATTCTCATAATCATACAATCAAGTCATGATTCAATGGCATTCATCAATCATATTTCCTCATTTACAACAAGTGTGATCAATAATGCAACATCTACATACATACATGTATCATAATGAATCAAGACAAACATACATCACACAATCATAGAATCACAACCATCACCTACCTCAAAATAAGCTTGCAACCCTAAGAAACTTGATCCTTCCCTTTTCAGATTCGTTCCGCTTGTTCTTGGTCTACAAACAATCAATATAATACGGGAATCAATAAACAATCACTAGTTACCCGAATTACTAACAATTCTATAAACCCTAGATCATACTCATGATCCCAAGTATCCAAATTAGGGCTGTTTCCACCATAGATTCTAGATCAAAACCCTCCCCCATTGATAATTATTCATTAGATTACGTTTTACCGAGCCTACACCCTGGGCGGGACCGGCACTCGAAGACCATTGCTGGCCCCAAGCGAACCCTTGGCCTGACTTACTTAACTCAGCGGAAACTTAACTCAACAGAATAACTTCATGCAATGAAAGGTCATGAAACAACCTAACTGATAAAATCTTGGCCAAAAAGGTAATTCGAGTCTCAAAATAGAATATTTACATATATATATATACATAGATGAGAGACTCAAAACTAACTGACTGACTATCTATGAAGCCTCTATAACACTGAGATGGATGTTGGGACAGACCCCACAACATCCTAATAAAGCAAAACTAGAAACACAAAATAATAGAGTCCTCCGGAAGGTAATGAGGCTCACCACTGACTCTGGAGTGCTCAGCTGGATCAACGGCTTGCTGGATGCTGATCCTGGGTACCTGTGTCTGCATCGTCATAAGATGCAGGCCAACTGCCATCAGTACATTGAATGTATGAGTATGCGAGTTGGAAAGCTAAACCACAATTTAAGCTTGAAGGGAGTACAAGAGAACACTTACCTTGGCTCTGTTCAACTCATGAATAACTGAACTCGAATGGAAAGCAATAAGACACATGTAACACATATATATAGAGCTTGTAAAATAGTGTAAACAACTTAGTTCGTTAAGGATAAAACAATAACAAACTCAACTTTACTTATATAAAAGTAATATAACTTTAGTGGGAGATTCTTTAATCGACAACCACCACTATGAGCCCTAGTGATGATACAACG
>JAJOOR010039949.1:0-10252 GCA_036250505.1 Solanum acaule | reverse complement strand
CTTATCGCTTATGGTCATTTTAATTGCTTCCGCGACCAAGGATGTGTAATGATATGCTATGAGGCTTGTTTGGGGTTCCTTCGGGTTCCCCATTCGCTGGTCACGTCTAGGCCCTAGGCTTGGGTCGTGACACTTGGCCTCGCCTAATGTTCCAATGTCCCAAGCCCTAAAGGAGTAAAATCAAGTTGGCGATAAAAAGGAGCAGTCGACAAGTCGCCCAACGGTTCCGTGATGCATTGCCATATTTCCCAAAGTTGCATCACTTGAAGATGCTGAATGCCAAAGCAAAAAGGTGATGGAATTGTACAAAGGGCGGATCACAGAGTGGATCGGCGATCCCGACATACTGCACCGACTTGACCTTCGCAACACACTTTTTGACAACTATAAATACTAGTTTAAATTTTTAGCTTAGTATCCGATCTTGGGTGGAATCATATTATTTTTCTGCTTTTGAAGTTTAGAGCTTAGAACTGAATAGAGAAACATTATTTCCTTAGCTTTGAAGATTTCCATTTCTACGAAATTCGAAGTGGGTGTTGAAGATGCTTCATCTTAGACCTTTGAAAAGACAATATCAATCGTACCTAGTTGATGGAAACACAACTTGGTAATGATTTTTACCTTTTTACTATTTCTAGCTAAGACCCCAATTCTTGGGGTGTGATTATGGGTTGATTTAACTACTGGGTATTGCTAATTGATAGTTTATTTGCTGTTTAAAACTGATTTAGTTCAGTAATTGTGGTTGAATTTAATGGTTTGTAGTTGTAAATTCAATCTTCACTTCGTGTTTTTGGCTTGCTCGAGAGAGAGGTTTTAAAACCAAAATTACTCAATCAATGGTCTGTGGGTATTGGGTTTCCATGGGTTCAGCTTGAGAGAGTGAACCCTAAACCCTTTTCTACACATTTAGCTCGAGATAGTGAATGGACTAAGGTAAAGGCTATGCTTCATTGCTGCTTATTGGTGTTCGAGAGAAACCGATTTGATTCGGGGTAAATTATTTGAGAGAAAGTTTACCCCTACTAAAGTCTAGCTTATTCACCGATTTGCAGCTGTTTATTATTAATTAAAATTACCCAGTTGTTTACCTTAGCCCATAATCCTATCACATCCCAAGAATCCCGTCTCCATATTCGTATTTCGTGTGATTTACTATTTTAGTTGATAGTACAAGCAAACCCCCTTTATATTTGATACTTGTGTCACCTATAATTTAAACCATGTTTTTTCTTCGTAAATGTTTTTAGCTATGATTGACTTAAGCATATTTATGCTTTTCTATTGACTCTTGAGTACAAAACACTCCATTGGGACTCGACCCCAACTCACTTAGTTGGGTTATATTACTACTCACGATCGTTGGCATGTAGTAGTGGATGAATTGTCCTGAAACGTGTAATCAAGGTACTTTTGGCAAGCAGGACCCATTTGGTGTATCTCCCGAGGGCTTAGGCGATGGCCCCAGCTCACCTAATGTTACAGAACGTGGCTAGGCTGAAGACCATGTAGAGAAACTCACCGACCAGGTCGGCGCATTGCCCAAGTCACTAGGCGAGCCCGACTTGGCTCACCCTTTGGCACTTCAGGTCACTTTTGTGCCCTTTTATTCCTAAAACTATAAATAGTTAGTTGAAAACTGAAAACTCATGTTTGAGTGTTGAGAGCTTTGTTAAGCTTTTGTTGCCTTTTGTTAGAAATGTTTGTTGCTTGGGATATTGATTCCCTTGAGGTCTTCGTAAGAGGTAGGTGCTTATTGTAGGATTAACGGATCGAAGTCATTAGGTTTTATATACCCTTTGGTTGCTTTTTGTTTCCTCTCTTTATGTCTATCTATCTATCTTTAATTTCTGTCTTTGATTTCCGCATTGTAGTGTGATTCACTTTTAGGAATTACATCATTTGGTATCAGAGCTGAGTCTAGCTTCATTCCTACGAATCAAGTCTTGGGGTTTTGTTACAAAAAAAAAGTGCTCAAACTCATTTTTGAGAAATTGTTGAAATGGATCTTGTCAATCTAAGTCTTGTTTGAGTTTCTAAGGTTAGAATAGTGTTCTCCAACCCTATTTGAGTCTAGGGCTGAGATTGGAAGGAGTTTGATGCCTTGTTGAAGATTCCACCATTGGAGACTTGAATAAGCTTGAAGAAGATGCAAATGAGTTTAAAAATCTGAAGGTTTTGGTTGGGAATTGAGAGCTAAAATGTATTGAGGTTTGTTCCCTGTATCAAAGAGGGCTTGTTTCTCAAATTTTGTGAAATTCCAAGCTAAAAATCTAGAGGATTTTATTTTGGGTCTTCATCTTATTCATAGTGTTCTTGAAGGAAATTCAAATCTTCAAGAAGAAGGAATCTTCCAAAAAGGTGTTTGATTCTCTAAAAAGGAAGAAAGAGAAGGTGTAAAAGTGTTTGTAACAAAGGGAATTTACCAAAAGGGTAAGAACTAAAGGACAAGTGGAGGAGGGGACCACATGGATTCAAAATTCAAAAGTGTACAGTTGCAATAGTGATCCATTAGGTGATCCCCGACTTAGCTCGCCTAACCCACTCGGCGGCTCGCCCTTTGGGCAGGTTGGTCGCCGAAGTGGTTGTCAATTTGGAGGAGCTACTGGAATTTTTAGCGAGCTAAGCCTTGTTAGCCGAGTCCAATCGGCGCATTGCTGAACTTCCACCCATATCTCCGAGTTGCCTTGGCAGATTGTTGAGTTTGGCGAGTCCATCTTCAAGTTGGCAAGCTGAACTTCACGTTTGGTGAAGAAAATAGGTCATTCGGCAATCAGAAACTCAAGTTACACTCCATTTCTCAGGTTCTAATTCTTAGTTTCTTTTCTTTTGATTCACAAACATTCTCAAGATTCCTAAATTGATTTTCAACTCATAATAACTCTACTTGATGACTATTGGTTATTGAATTCACTTCTTTGTTAGTGCCTTTTATTTTCGTGCTTTTATTCATTTTACTAAGTAGTTAATTTCTTTATTCAAGTCCGTTTGTTTTCCGTAAAACAAGAATCCATTCTGACCGAGAGTAGAAATTGGTACCTTGTGATCAACCGAGTACAAACAACTGTCAACATTAGCCGCGCCAATTTGAGAGGCAATCAAAGGTGTGTAAACATGAGTAATTGTGAGTTCTTTTACTAACGCTAACGTTGTTTGCTATTTTTGTGAGTTGTCTTATTGCTAGGTACAATGGAAACAGGAAATGAAACTCAAGCACCCACGGGAGGTATTACCTTGGAAACTTTATTGGAAGCATTGAACAATGTGAGAGGTGATATATCAAGGATAGATGGTAGGCTGGCTAATGTGGAAGGTCGAGTCAACTCCAATGACTCTACAGCACAAGCTACTTTTCGTGGTTTTAGAAGTGGGAACGATCACACTAGTTCTCCTACTCTTACCCCCAGAACCCGCACCAAGCCTTGTACCCAACCTTCCATAAATTGGGTTCAAATAGCCAAAGTAACAATCGACCATTCCATTTTCCGCTTAGTCAAGAATCTCCACCAAGTCAAAGCCATCCTTACGAAACACCACTTAACCAAAATATTCCCTACCGAAGACCACAACCACAACCAAATCCCGTGAATGAGGTGAGGAATGATGAAGATCAAGGAGGGTATGAAGCTGAAGGTGGAGAAGCACCATGGAATGAGTCACCAAGGAATCGACCAAGAGGTCAAATCTTGCAAGGTGGACCAAGAGGTAGATTGGGTCCAATGCCATATGATAGGAGACAACATGGGAACCACCCTCCAGGTGGAGAACAATGGGAAGTGAACATCAATCAAGAAGTTGGTCAAGAAGTTAGAGAAGGACATGGTAACTGCTATCAAGGAGGACATAAATGGGTTACTACCACAACGACCAAGGTGGCCATGGAGGCTGAGATGTTGGCATCAACTCTATTAAAACAACTCTTCCATCATTCAAAGGGGAATGCAATGCCGATGCTTATTTAGAATGGGAGTCTCAATGTGACCGGCTTTTCAATGTTAATGACCTGACGGAGGTTAAAAGTAGTTGTTATGCTATCGCTTAATTTGAAGGGTATGTTGTCACATGGTGGGACTACATGAAGAGGTATCACTTGGTCGTTCAAGAAGGTCATCCTCCACCATGACCCGAGTTGAAGAGATTGATGAGAGCCAAGTATTTGCTAGAGAGATACCGCCAAGGGTTACTTGCCAAATTGTACAACTTGAGGCAAGGAAGTAGAGGTGTTTAGGCCTATCATGATGAGTTCCAAAGTATAGTCATGAAGCTAGAATATCAAGAGATCGAAGAGCATGCTTATGTATGAATGTGAAAGGCTTTCTCACATTGAATGATTATAGGTTGAAAGAATTGCTCACCTAAAATGAATCTAAGCTAAAGACTATGAAATTGATGAGGCTAGAGGCGATTACCATGGCCTCTAAATGATAAGGACATGAGGCAATTACATATATTCCTTAGAATAGAATAAGAGGTGGTTACCCTCATTCCTTGAAGTTTAACAAGAGGCGACTACCCACGTTCCTATAATGTGAATTGGACAACAAGAGAGTACCCATGATCTCTTATAGAAAGATAATAGGCGAATATCCAAGTAACATGATGTTGGACTAGTGGCGAGTACCCATTATCCTAAAGTATGTTGGACAAGAGGCGATTACCCATGATCCTAGAGTAACATGGACTAGAGGCGACTAGCCATGATCCTAAAGTAAGAAGGGATAGAGGCGATTAACCATGTTCCTTTATAGTAAGGCAAGAAAAGATTCCCCATGTCAATAAAAGATAAGCTAGACTATGTTATGATAGATGATGAGCTTGGATTGTTGCTTGAGTTTGCCTTCCATGATGAGTAAGACTAGTGGACGATTACCCATGTCTTTATTATATATGAATTGAGGTTACTTCAAGAAGTACTCCTTATATGTTGAAATGATCTATTATGTGCATTGATTATGCTTATGACTTATGTTTATGTTATGTTTATGCAAGTTATCATATTTTGTACATTTTTGTGCTAACGCATACACTTGCCTACATTTCTTATCCAAATGTAGGGTCCGGCATTCCTGACTCTCATCCCTGTGGCTAGGATCTATAGTAAAGGCAAGGTTGAAGATTGGTGAGTCGTGATAGCATTCGAGGTATTGTCTACCAATTTTCCTATGTTCTTTTCATTTTACTTCTGAACACTATTGTATGGGCTGTGTCTGAAGATTCTATTGTATTAGATGGTTTTTGAGACAAATGTATTAGACTTCGCTTCATTTTATAAAGGCTTTGATTGTGTTGAAAATGTTTCAAATGTTATCGATTTTCTATTATCTTGACTATGAATGCTAAGTGGCTTATATATGGCCTCTCGGGGTCTTATATGCCATGTTACATCTAGGGGGTTACCCTTGGGTCGTGACATTTTCTTCATGAATCTTCAACTATTGGGAATCATAATCTATGACTCAACTTAAACTTTTGCTTGTCCTAAAGTAAAACACAAGATCAATCAGGTCAATAAGGATGTCTACAAACAGTGCTACTCAAGACTCAACATGAATGCACACAAGTGGTTCAAACTACACATACAATGTTCAATTGTGCACTCTATGTTTCAAACTGTGACTCACCATCATCAAATAGAACTCAAGCTCACAATGCTTGCTTCAAATGCAAGTTCAAGCTCAACAAAAGCATTCAAATGCCCTCACGCCAAGAATGATACCATGCTCACACAAAGTTCATCAACAATATATAATTTTGGAATCAAATACAACTCTCACACTCCCAAAGATGAACACATGCATGCCTCTACCCATAGGCTTGCCCTTATTTTCCAATCAACATTATTTTCAGCTCACTCAAGATCATAAAGGTCTTTCAAGGCTTGTAATGGGGCTAAGTGTAACTGTATGATAATTTTGGTTTAGTTACTTCTACCTTCATGAAGTATGGCCTGTAATTCACTTTTTCTCCTTCTCTTTCACACTATATGATGTTCACAATCTACCATATTGCTCATTTAAGCATGACTCATTGGATACCCAATTTGTTTTGCTCCTTTCACAGGCTTCATTTGACAAACTCTTCTCTATTTCAATTTTTTTCTATTTTCAAATTTTTCTTTCTTTTTTTTTTTTTACATAGAGGGGTTTCATCTTTTTCAACATGAACTTTCAAAGGCGGATTTTTCACATTCCCTGATTTTCGTTCTTTTTCCCCATACCCCCAGCTGAGGCTTTTGGCCTAATTTGGTATTCAAACGAATCAATCGTTCATGAAGCTCGTAGGTAATGGGACAAAGAGGTCAAAGTTGTTCAAGTTTCTTCCAAAGAGAAGGATAGGCTCAAAAGGTGCCAAGCTAGCTTTACACCCTCACAAGGTGGCCACAAAGAGGTATAACATCAATTTTTGGTTCACTCTTCACAAATTGTGCCTAAGATCATTTCAATCGCTAGCTTACATCAATCAATTGGACTAATGTGGAAAGTTCTAGGTATCATCAAGCACATAGTTCAAGATAACCTCACAACACATGGCATTAGACACAATCATCAAACAAGACTCTACAATTTTCAACTAGCGTGCAACGATCATCACAAAAGATCAACTCAACAATCACTAGTCACAACGAGATGCTAGGAGTTCACATATGACCTATGTAACTAAGTTTGCCTCATCGTAGCCGCGTACTTATATCTTTTAATTGAGAACACTATTCAAGTCATCGGTATTGATCACAACCGTCACTCAAAAATGCAAGAGAATGACCATTTTCAAACACATCATGAGGTGGCAATTTTTTAAATTGGTTTAAAACCATTTGCAATACAAAAAAAAAAGGATGAACACAATGGATAAACACAATATATATATCAACACAAGATAAGATCCAACATTCACAAAAAAAAAAAAAACGAATATCCGCAAAACATCCCAAAAGAGGTAGGTATAAAAATACCTCACCCTGCCAAACTACACTAGAAATTGTCCTCAAATGCAAAGAAATAACTAAATAGAAAATCTGAAAAGAGTCAAAAGCCCCCTGTAAGGCTAATCAGGTGGTGAACTTTGCATATCTATTACTCTATCAGGTGGGGAATTAGTGCCCGGTGCAACATCATCCTTGGTTCCACTAGAGCCCACCATCGACGTATCCCTCAGTGATGCCTGAATGACACTCTGCATCATAGCTCCCTCAAGATCCTCTAAGTCATCATATATTGTTGTGTGACAAACACCAATCTCCTCATCATCGGTCTCAGCCTGAGACTGAGCCTTAACCTCATCCATAGCAATATCTCCAGTAATAGTAGTCAGATGAACCTCAAAACTGGCTGGAACATCAGTGCTTGGAATGTCGGGGATATCAACTATGCTAAATACCATCGATAGATCAGTGGACTTCAGCTCGTACACATCCTTCGTCAGCCCAACAATATCGACCTTCAAGGTCGTCACAACATCAAAATCTCCCCGACCCTGCTCATAAGCCTCTACCCTTACCATAAAACCGTCCAAAGCAAATTTGTGAGCCTCTATCGACTTCATGTGCTCTCTAACCTCAGCCTTAATCATAGCCAGGGTAGCAGCAATCGCTCGCTCAATCAACCCAAGCAGAAACGACCTCTACCCAGGAGGCACATACATTAGCAGATTGATCCAGATGGCCCATCTTGTACAACATGGCCTGTATGATAGGGGTCGGGGAAAAGTAGCAGTAGCAGTAGTAGAGGTATGAGGGGGAATAGTAGATGAGCTAAGAGGTTCAAAAATAGAGGGGCCAGAGGTACCTGTAAGCTCACTGGCTTAAGTGGGAAGTATTGCCTCAGTCGGCAACATATCAACATCAACTACCGAGGACGTATCCACTAGTGCAGTTCTCTTCCGATCAGCCTCATCCCTCATATACTTGGCCTCGATCCGTCGGATGTCAATAGAAGAAGTGGGAGTCACTTCCACATCCGTCTTCTAATTCATAGTAACACAGGCCTGCCTGCATAGCTCAGTAATCAACACAAAAAAGGGAAGAGAAGTTTGACTTACTTCATGGCCATATCCTGCTCTATGATTAGACCTAAATTCAGCTGCTCCTGATCTATGATGCAGCCCAAACACACAGCCTTCGAATGCCAAAGGATCGACTCATTCTGTGATAGCATAATAGTGTTGCTAATAAACTCGAACAAGTATCTGGCAGCCACGTTTATGTCTTTATTCTCAATTGGCACACCGGCCCCAATCCAACTCGGTGTCACATCAGAAATTAGAGGTTCTAGCTAACCCTTTAAATCATTGAGGGTCTTATTCTAGATTTTGTTAGTGTAGTAGTGCATGAATTACACTGTACTCCCGAGTGCCTCATTGATATCCGAGCTCCTACACTTGACCTTTCGGCCCTGCACTACTACATGATCAACCGGCTTGAAACCACTAGCTTTTTTGTTCCCCTTTGGTACCAACTCCCCGTAAGCTGAGTAAAACTAACGAACCCAAGTAAGAATGTACGGTCTTCGAGGCTTTGTGAATATCTTGAATTTGTGGAATGTTAAACTGTTCCACACCTCTAGGTATCAGTCTACCACTCCATCTGTAGACAATCATTTTTCCTCTGGAATTGTCCTCAAACCCTCGACCTTTAGTCTATTAAGTGACCGGGGAGGAGGAACCTGAGCTAGTGGAGGAGTCTGCACTGCTACCTGAGATGGAGGTGGAGCAGGTGTAGGAGGCATAATAATCATAGCTGGATCATTTAATCTTTAGAGCATAACTTTGCTCTCCTAGCTTGTAGAAGCTGGTCATTTT
Source organism: Solanum acaule (assembly GCA_036250505.1). Taxonomy (NCBI): domain Eukaryota; kingdom Viridiplantae; phylum Streptophyta; class Magnoliopsida; order Solanales; family Solanaceae; genus Solanum; species Solanum acaule. Next base: position 1,453 of record JAJOOR010039949.1, on the reverse strand, counting down.
CCGGCTCAGAAACGGATGCCGAAGAACTGTTCACTAACTGATCCTCACTCTCAAAAGTGGTGAGGTGAGTGAAATAGATTCCCTCGCTGTCAGAGCTCCCCATCCCCGAGTGTAGGCTGTACGAAACACTTCCCTTTACCTTTTCCCCCTGTTGGAGGAAGTTTTGTTTGTGCGTTCCGGGAGGGTGCAGCCTCCTTGTTTATGACAATGCCTCTGGCCCCTTGCGGGGCGGTTGCTTTTTTCCGGCAACTTTTGGTCTAGCCATTTCTGAAAAACAAAACCATATACATTAGATGAAATTCAAGAAAAACTGCAATGTTATAAAAGAGTGCAGGAAGACTCGCCAAACTGATCGACGAATCGGCGAATCCATTCGGCGAGCATAGGCTAGCCGAATATTCCAGAATAAAATTTTCCAAAACTCAACACAGGTTGACGAATTCCAGAGCGTTTCAGTGAATTGCCAAAACAAGTCAACGAGCTAAAAGTAGCTCATCGAATGTTATAGAATAAATTCAGAATTTAGGGCACAGAAGGGCAATTAGAAGGATCTTTCGACGAGTTGTCGAGTTAAATCGACGAACTCAAGCGTTGTAACGACCTGATAGCACCCCCTAGTCGTTACCTGCGTATTCGACCTCTCGGAGGTCTTATACAAGCCCTTAGCATTCGTCATAGCATTTATCATAGAAAAAATAGCGGAAAATTTAGAACTTTCATAAGATAACACAAGACTTAAAAAGTCACGTAATTTAAACATTTAATACAAAATCGGAATACTATGTCTCAAGGTAGCCATCTTAAAACATGACTACAAAACAATAGGGACACAACGCATACAAACAATATAAACTACTATCTAGTACATTAAACTTAAGGAAACTCTTTAACATGAAGGTCCTTGAATCTTTAAGGACACACCCGAACTTGGGAATAGTAAGCCAAGCTCATCACTTCGAGGAAAGGTCCTTTAGCCACCACCACCTACACTTGGTGTAAAAAGATAAAGAAGAATGGTGTTAGTACAAGAATGCACTAAGTATGATAACCATGCAAAAACATGCTTATAAAAGGGCATTTAGTTGGAAACCATACATCATGCCTTTTTAGAGAAACTTCAAGATCATTTTGTTCCATAGGAACAACATAAATCCACATACATCATCATACACATGGAAACCATTCATAATAGCACATAGAGCCACTTATAACATTTTAGGCACATTCCATACACACCATACATTACCTTTTTCTTTATCTTAATTCCTTTCCTCAAGCAACCCTTAGGGAATACTTGGTGCATTGTATCACCTTAAGGTTACCTAGGGTGAACTTACATATAGCCTTCATCAATACAACCACATATATTCATAGAGTCATAAGCATACCATAAGACATAGTCTTCACATAGGAACCATCACCTAAGACAACCCCCAAGTCACACTAGTGCAAT
>JAJOOR010039948.1:0-10444 GCA_036250505.1 Solanum acaule | reverse complement strand
CAATACAACATAAATTCATCCATAATTGTTCATATAACATCAATCAAAGTCAGTTTATAACATCAATTTCACTTTAGAAAAAAGACCCACGTTTTTGGATTGAAACCTAGAAATTGGAGATTTTGAAATTCATCTTGAAGGGGCCTCTTGGGGAAAGGAATCCCAAGAGTGATAAGTAACCACAACTTATTAACGAATTAACCACGAAAATCCAAGTTGAAACCTTGGAGAGTTGGTCTTCTTCTTGAAGTTCCAATTTTCTTCAATGGAGTTCTTGAGAAAAGAGAGAGAGTAGAGAGAAGGAGGAACTTTAGGTTTAGATCTTTTGGGTTTTGTGTTTGAGTGATAAAAGTGAGGTAAATTGACTTAAAAATCATTATATACACGTCCCCTAAAGTACCCTAAATACCCCTCACTTAAATGGACTCTTTAATGAAGTAAAACTAGATTTCTGAATTTCTGCATTTTCGTCGCTGAACAAGTTCGCGACGAGGAGATATTCCCTGATGATATTTGGAATTAAATTTCGAAACAGTAGAATCCGCGACACGACCCCGTCATGAACTGACTATTTTCTCCTAGGGGAGACAAGTGCAAAACGCGCCCTCATTCCCTCTATGCACAACTTGCAAGCTGCCTTGGCAGCTTGCTTGGCCAAGGTTGGGGTCCTCCTCGGGGCCCCTTAGTGTGGTCCCGGGGAGTCGTATTCGAACTTTTTGACCCTAGGAACATATATTTACCTATTTTAAATCTTTTCACCAGATTATACCATCATACGACACTCCCAAACCTGCCCAAAACCTAAGGACACACTAGAACACATTCTTCTCTAGTTTCCGGACATCGTGGTCGTTTCTTGACGTTTAGAGTTTTACTCTTCCAAACCAAGTCAATTACATTAGTTTAAGTTTATAAACATCATTTTAACTATTTTTAAGTCATTATTCATAAGGTGAGGCTCTAACTTAAGTCATAGAATTTTCGGGGTGTTACAAAATCTACCACTCATCAACACCCCCAACATAAACTTTTGTTTGTCCTCAAGTATATCAAGAATACAATTAGTTCAACAAGGGTGTCTAAAACAATCTCAATGAAAGCTAATATAAAAGTGCCACTAAAATACTACAATCAAGCCAATGCGACACTCAATCATGATCAAAAAGTTCCAAATCATGATTAGCCGGTATCAGTCAAAGCTCAAGCTCACTATAGCTTGTTCTCTATTACAAAACCATTTTTCAACAAATGCATTCTACTGACCTCATGATTTCATGTATCAGGACACTTCATCCAATACTAAGTGCCAACAATCGTTAGCCAATAATATAACCCAACTAAGTGAGTTGGGGTCAAATCCCACAGGGAGTGGTAAGTATTCGAGAATCAATAGCCAAGTACGAATATGCTCAAGTCAATCATAGAAATAATCATTATCGAAGAAATGCATAACTGAAGTTAGGGGTTGACACAAGTGTCAAATATCAGGGAGGTTTTGAGTTTAATTATCAACTACAATAGAAAATAACATGAAATTAAGGGTATAGAGACGGGTTCTTGGGATGTGATTGGATTATGGGCTAAGATAGACAAATGGGTAATTGCAATTGTTAGCGAATATCTGTAAATCAGTGAATAAGCTAGACTTTGGTGGGGAAAAACTTTCTCTCGAACAATCTATCCCTAATCAAGTTGGTTTCTCTCGAACACCAATAAGTGATCAATTAAGAACAGCGTACACTTTAGTCCATTCACTCTCTTGAGCTGAATGTGTGGAAAATGGTTTAGGATTCACTCTCTCGAGCTGAACCCAAGACAACCCAATACCCACAGACCATTAAATCAGTAATCTTGGTTTTAAAATCTCTCTCTCGAGCATGCCAAAAACACAGAGGTAAAATTGCATTTACAACTACAACCCTTTAAATTCAACCACAATTACTGAATGAAATCACTTTTAAACAACATTTACACTAACAATAAACAATACCCAGCAGCTAACTCAACCCATAATCACACCCCAAGAATTGATGTTGTAGCTAGACATCATAAAAAGGCAGAAATTGTTACCAAATTGTGTTTCTATCAACTGGGTAAGATTAATTTTGTCTTTACAGAGATCTAAGATGAAGAATCTTGAACACCCACTTCCAATTTCTCAGAAATGGAAATCTCCAAATCTTCAAACTAAGGAAAATATTGTCTCAATACTCTCTAGTCTCAATACCAAATTCTTGATAGATTAAAAATAGATGATAAGTAAAAAGATTTAGATAAAAGATACTAAACTAAATATTTTAAAACATATTTATAGTCGCCAAAAATGTGTTGCGAAGGACCATTCGATGCAGTAAGTCGGGATCACCAATCAACTCGGTGATCCGCCCAGAGGTCAGCTCCATCACCTTTTTTCCTTGGCCTTCACCATCCTTGAGTTCTGTAACTTTGAGCGATATAGAACTACATCGCGGAACCGTTCGGCAACACGACGACTGCTCCTTTCCATCACCGACTTCATTTTCTCTTTCAAGGCTTGGCATACTAGAACTTTAGGTGAGATCATGACCATTCGGCGACTCGCCCAATGGTTTAGGCGATCATCATGCCTTCTTTTGTTCATTCTTTTCAACTTCCTTGTTCCTTTTTCCTCAATAGTTTCCAAGCTTTGTTTCTCAATCCAAATACCTAAAATTCAAGGATTTACATCAGTTATTAGCACAAAATATGCATTTGAGGACACTAAATCTATTAAAATAATGCCCTAAATAAGTCCAAACCGTAGACTCATCAACACCCCCAACTTAAACATTTGCTTGTCCTCAAGTAAAACTGAAGGTCGGCAGTTAAAAAAGGATGTCTCAAATAGTGCTACACAAGACTCAATCATGAATGCACACAAAAGACTCAACTTACTCATGCAAAGATCAATTGTACACTCTAAGATTCAAGTTGTGACTCACCATTATCAAAGATTCTCAAGTTCACCATACTTGCTTCAAATGCAAGTTCAAGCTCAACAAAAGTAATCAAATGCCCTCACACAAAGAATGATTCCATATTCACACACAATGGTTCCACAATTTATAGCTTCGAAATCAAAATCAGCATTCACACTCCCAAAGATGAACACAATGCATGATTCCACCCATAGGTTTGCCCTTATTTTCCAATCGACATTTGTTTCAGCTCACTCAAGATCAAAAAGGTCTTTTCAAGGCTTGTAACGGGGCTGAGTGTAAAGGTATGGTCATTTAGGCTTAGTGACTTCTATCCTCATGAAATGTGGTGTGAACTACACTTCCTTTCTTTTTCTTCCGCAGTCCCATTCAATGCTCGAGAGTCACCCCATTTATCTACTTTCCAAGAAATAACAGACACCCCATTTTCTTTGTACTTTCACAACTTTATTCCACAACTTTTTCTTTCTTTTTCTTTTTCATTTCTCTTTTCTTTTTCTCTCTCTTTTTTTTTTGTATGGAAGGGTTCCATCTTTTTCAAAACCATGGGTAAAGGGGGACTTCTTTGCACTTCTTGATTTACCTTTTCTTTTCACCACACCTCCAACTTAGGCTTTTGGCCTAAGTTGGGTATTCGAACAAACCACATCTCATGAGGATTAAGGGTGAAGGGCTCAAAGGGTGTTCAAGCAAGGATCACACACTCACAAGGTAGGCCACAAAAGAGGTATAGTTTCAAATTGTTTCACACTCTTCAAAGGTTCCTAAGATCATTTCAAGAGTTTGCATCACTTAGTAAACCGGAGGAACGGGAAAAATTCTAGGTGTCATCACACATGGCTCACGGTAAGATCATCACACAAGGCCAAACACCAATGTCAAACAAAACTCCACACTTTCGCTAGTGTGCAATGTTCATCACAAGAGACTCAATTTGATAATTGTCTAGTCACAACGAGATGTACAAATTACACATATTGCCTATGCCACTTCATTTGGCCTCATCGTAGCCGCACATTCATTTTTGTTCGATTATGAGCACTATTCAAGTCACCGGTATTGATTAAGACCGAGACTCAAATTTGCAAGAGAACAGCCATATTCAAACACAAACAAGAGGCAACACAAAAAATTTCAGAAGGTCCAAAAAGCATTTACCATTAAAAACAAGGAGCCACAAACTCAATCATCCACAAAATGCAGTATCAACGTAGTTTATAACTCAAAAACCTAATATATACACAAAACACAAGTCACAAAGGTGGGTCTCACCCACCATAAATAAAAACACTTGTCCTTAAATGCAGTCAGAATAAAACATCCAAGAGTTGAATAAAAGTAAGACAGAGAGGGAGGTAAAGAGGGATCCTGTCTAAACAGTCGCTCCATCTGTTTGGGCATCAGTGCCCGATTTAGCACTCTGAACTCGGGCCTTAGTACCCGGAGTCACCTCAGAAAGACCAGCTCCACTAGACCCACCCATGGAAGTCTCTATCAGCGATGTCTGGATCACCGACTGCACAATCATCTCGTCAAGATCCAGCAAATCTCCATAAATGCTCTTCACCTATATCTCTATCTGCTCCTCATCGGTCTATGCATCCGACTCATAGACTGCTTTACCATCCCTATGTACATCTCCAGTGGTAGCCGAAGGAATCTCTGAAGTCGCATGAACGTCTACATCATCATCAGCCTCCAGTAATGAAGTGAAGTCAGTAGACTTTAGATATTCTACGACCTTCCTCAAACCTGCTACCTCGGCTTTCAAAGTCGTCACCTCGGAGGTCTTCCTCTGCCTATTCTCACAAGCCTTAACTCTTGTGGTGAGAGTGACAATGGAAGTCTGAAGGGGGGTCAGTGCAACAATGATGGCACTCTCGATCATCCATGGGATGGATCTCTCAAGTCGAGTCACCCTCACATCAGCTGAATGGGCCAAGTGTCCTATCTTCAGGATCATCACCTGAGTAATCTTGGCTGGCTGGGAGGAAGTTGAGGTACCCGGGGCCTGTGAAGAAGTAGAGGGGGCAGATGTACCAGAAGGCTCGGAGGTCGGAGTAGGCAAATATGCCTCTACAGGTATCGATTCAACATCCACCTCCGGGAATGTATCCATCAGAGTTGCCCTCCTCTTGTCAGCCTCCTCACGAGTGTACTCGGCCTCAATGCGCCGGATATCAGTGGAGGAAGATAGGGTGACCTTAGTATCTCTAGTCAAATCCCTGGGGACTCCAGCACGCTGGCACAGTTGAGTGATCAGGACCAAGAATGGTAAGGAGGTTTGCCTCTGCTTGGCCGTCATGGCCATCTCTTGCTCAATAATAAGCCCTAAGATAAGCCACTTATTCGCTAAGATTAGACCCTAAGCAAGCTGCCTTCACATGTCGGAGGATGGATTCATTTTATGAAGGCATAATGGAGCTACTGATGAATCTGAACCAATACCTAGCAGCTACATTTAAATCCTTCTTCTCGATTTGTGCTCCCGCCTTTATCCACCTCGGGGTGACATCAGAGAGGAGGGGTGCAAGCCAAGCCTTCAAGTTATCCAGGGACTGGGTTGTCACCAACCCTCATAATCATGCTCGAACCCCGTGGCTCTCTCAAGGACAAGGTTTATGATATCGCTGGAGCCCCCAACTTCCACACCTCGGACCATGACCGACTTAACCGGTCTGAACTCGCTGGCCTTCTTCTTACTCTTTGTCACCAAGTCACCATATGCAACATAGAATTCCCGGACCCATGAAAGAACATAGGAGCCTCGGGGACTGGTGAAAATCTGAAACATGTGCCACTGTAGTATCTCCCTCACACTGGAGTATCTACCCTCTAGCCCCTCTGTCGATAGCAACTTCACCTCTAGGGTGGTTCGCAATCCATCACCCTTCAACCTGTTGAGAAGCCTGGGAAGAGAGACAACTGGTGGCATTGGAGCCACAAGGGGTGCCGGAGCTGGCACTGAGTCTGATGATGTGGGAACTGAAGGCACCCTAGGTGAGTCAGGGCGAGATCTAGCACGGATCTTAGCCCTCCGGGACAATAAGGGTTGGTCATCCTCAACCACAGATAATGCAGCCTGGAAGCCAGTAGTCAACCTGTCAGATGTGGGCCTCTTGCCCTTGCCCTTGTCTCCTGGTGGCTCTTGCCTTCCCTTCTTGGGAAGATTTGATCCCCCTTTATTGTTTGTGATACCCTATGTTCTTTTTAAGGGTGGCATGTCGATGTTTGTCCTTACCTGTAAAACATCGAAAAGAGTTAGAATTAACTCAAGTAAACGTACTGGAAAAAATAGTTGCAGACAGACTCGCCGAATCGATCGGCGAGTCATCGAATCACTTTGACGAGTTAGATCAGGCTAGCCGAAAGGATTGGCTCAAAAATCTCAGAAAATTTTTGCAAGTCCGCGATGGGAACGGCCTTTCGACGAGCAAGGATTAGCCTGCTGAAATATACAGTGCAATTTTGGATCAAGGATGCAGACAAAGGGTGATCAAGAAAACTTCCGGTGAGTTGCCGAGTGCCTTCGACGACCTCAAGCTTTTCACCAAAAGTTACAAAATCAAACTACACATTTAGCATGAAATTAAAGGCGAGATGGGGAACTTCGGCGAACCATCAAGTAGTTCAGCGAGCTCGACCCAGCTCGCCAAACGACCCAACGTGTCTACTTTCAACCCTACTCCTCGAATTCAACCCCTCAACCCCCAAAAAAAAAAGCAAAGCATGCAGTTTTACAATTTAACTAAGACCCATTATACCCATTACCTTGAGATACTTAGACTTCTCCTGGTTTTGCCAAATTTGGCCATTTGACGACTTTTGCCCTTAAGAATGACATCAACCGCTCCATCATTGGGCAAAATACGTCATTTGGCACAAATACGGGCTACTTAGATTTCACCCAACTAGACCCAACAACATGCAAGCACAACCCCATAAATTATAACCAATTTTAAGGCACACAAACTCGGGAATTTGACAATACAAATAATACGGGCAATATATTCTAATTAAAACAGGCATTCAAGCATACTAACACTATCAGAGAGGCCCAACATACTTCAACAAGATAAAATCATTGCAAATGAGTACAAAATTGCTAAATAAAGATTCGGGGTTCGGAAAACCAACCTTAAATGCAGAATAATCAAGATTGAAATGATAAGCGGCAAAGTAATCTACTCCGAACACATAATCAATGACTAAAATATGGTAAAAATGCAAGAAATATAGTAAATAATGTGTGGGTGTGAGTTTGGGAAGATTAAAAGTGAGGGAAAGTGAAAGAGTTTAAACTTTTGAACCTTTGGCCTTACAAACCATCCAGTTCTCACCCATTCAGCGACATTAGTCTTGCTTGCCGAACCACTCGGCGACATGCCGAGTGGTCACTTACCTCGCTGAGTTTTATAGGACCTCCAGTTAATTTGGGGGTCCAAATGGTGGACAAAGTCATGGTCGCCAACCTGGTCAGCAACTCGCCAATTAGCTCCTAGTCTTGCCGAGTTTATAGACTCCAATTTAGAAATGTCTTGAGTCAAACAGCAGTCCAAGTCGGGCTCGCCGACCTCTTCGATGATGTGCCGACTGGACTGTTAGCTCGCCACCTTGCACTTTTCAAAAAACTAACACACTTTGACCTGCACAATCAACACACCATTATTACAAACTTAAAAAGAAAGTAAATAAAACTCGGGTTGCCTCCCAAGCAGCGCCTTAGTTAACGTCGCGGCAGGACGCAAGTCTACATTCAAACCTCATTTTTGGGGTTGGCCATAGTGTCAGTAGGCAACCCTCTTGTTGTCTCGGGTTTAGATGAAATGAGATATGACCCATTTGGGTCTCCAATTGCTTGATCGATACTGATTGGGAGGTAACGATCTGGCTAAGGGTGGACACATCTTCTTTCATTTGTTTCAAAATCTTGTCTGACCCTTCAACTTTGTTTAGGATACGAGAGAGCATATCCTCCAGCCGACCAACTTCCGAATCCTTTGGCTTTTGGCGCTAATGTGGAGGCACATACCTATCCTTCTCCCCATCATTCCAATTTGAATTTGGGTCCCTCCATTCTCTATCACAATCCTTCCATCCTTCATTCATGTTCCAACCTTGGTTACCATCCTTCCTAGGGTATTTTGAACGATAACCACCACCTTGGTTGGCTAAGCAATTCACCTCTTCATTGTACAAAGCCTCAAACTTTGCCTCCTCAAGATTAGCACACTCGACACCCACGGCATTGACACTTCAAACACCAGCTCCCATGACATTTTTAGACAAAATGTCAAGTTGTGTCATGATCTTGGCCATGTTTTGGTCTCTTTCATGGTCTTTCTCCATCTGCTCTTTGGTCAATTTTAATGTGAGAGGGGAGACATGATCTTCACAGGTGTACCGACCAAGAGCTGAGTTGTTATCACATAAGGTTGTTGCATCAAACCTCTAGGCAAAAGTTGGTCAGCAACACCTTTGTTTACCGAGTCAAAGCTCCAGTAAAAATACTGTAGCAATACATTGTCGGGCAAATCGTGAGTTGGGCATTGTAGCACTAACTTCTTAAATCGCAGCTAAGTCTCATGGATTGGCTCGCCCTCTAGAAATTTAAAGTTCTGAATCTTGTCCCGAAGAGTCATCATCTTTGAAGGAGGGAAAAATTGCACTTGAAATGCGGTAACCAACTCCTCCCATGAAGTGATTGATTCACGTGGCAATTCAGCCAGCCATTTAAACACTTCCCCCATTAGAGAAAATGGGAACAACCTCAACCGGACCGACTCTTGGGAGATATTCTTGAAGGAGAAGGGTCCATAAATATCAACAAAATTTCTAATGTGCTCATGGGGATCCTCATGAGCCAAACCACCGAACAACCCATTCAATTGCAAGAGCTACAACATAATACTTATGATGTGAAACACCACATTCCCTTCGGCTGGAGGCAAGCAAATGGCACCAATTCCTCCCATAAGATTGGGGTCATTATCATTAGGCTTATTGACATTGTTGAGGTTTCCGATGTCGTCTTGGTTGCCTACTTGGTTACCATTGTTGTCGTTCACACTCATACATCATGTTTCAACACATAAACAACCAAAACAAAACTAAAATTAAATCAGTTCACTATGACTAACAAGAACAAAATTCAACTTAACCAAAAATTCTTAAACAACACCACTCCCCGACAGCGGCTCCATTTTGATTTCACGTATCAGGACACTTCATCCAATACTAAGTGCCAACGATCGTTAGTCAGTAATATAACCCAACTAAGTGAGTTGGGGTCGAATCCCACAGGGAGTGGTATGTATTCGAGAATCAATAGCCAAGTAAGAATATGCTCAAGTCAATCATAGAAATAAGCATTATCGAAGAAATGCATAATTCAAGTTAGGGGTTGATACAAGTGTCAAATATCAGGGGGGTTTTGAGTTTAATAATCGACTACAACAACAAATAACACGAAATGAAGGGTACATAGACAGGTTCTTGGGATGTGATTGGATTATGGCCTAAGATAGAAAAATGGGCAATTGCAATTATTAGCGAATAGCTGTAAATCAGTGAATAAGCTAGACTTTAGTGGGGATAAACTTTTGCTCGAACAATCTATCCCAAATCAAGTTGGTTTCTCTCGAACACCAACAAGCGATCAATTAAGAACATCATACGCTTTAGTCCATTCACTCTCTCGAGTTGAATGTGTGGAAAATGGTTTAGGATTCACTCTCTTGAGCTGAACCTATTACAACCCAATACCCACTGTAACGACCTGAGAGCACCCTTTAGCCGTTACATGCATATTCGACCTCTCGGAGGTCTCATACAAGCCTTAGCATTCATTCATCGCATAGATCATAAAAGTCACTAAGAATTTAAAAACTTTCCTTACAAAGAAGACATTTCATTAAATATCGCAAGCGGAGGACTTTCTAGACTTTATACATGATGTCTCAAAACCATCTAATACTTGAATACAACAATGGGACTAAGCCCATACAAGACTTAAACACAATAATAGAATTACATCAAAAGGAACATATAGGGTATTGTCCTTGAATCTATGAGGACTCACCAAGTCTTCATCGTCAACACTTAGAAACCTATCAAGTAGCCATGAAATGTCACCATCTCTCAATCCCTACACTTTAGTCAAAAAGGGAAAGAAAGGGGTTAGAACAATTAAGTACTAAGTATGGAGACCATGCAAAAACATGCTTCAATAGACATTTACAAGGATTCGCATATCGTTCCGGCTCCATCCATCTCTAAGTCTATCATTTCACTCAAGAAGGGAACATCGCCCTAAGGCCCATCCTTCAAGGTTATACATTTACTTAGGAAAGCTAGACTTATAAAAGGGCACCATTTCTTAGTTCTGTTGATTCAAGTCTTGGCCTAGAGTTCCTCTTTTAGCATTTATAGAAAGGGAACCATTTCTTAGTTCTAGCCCACTTCACACATTCATGCATTCAAGACTT
>JAJOOR010039945.1:0-13011 GCA_036250505.1 Solanum acaule | reverse complement strand
TAACCCTAAACCTCAAGGAGATTATAGAGGGGTTTTACTGCCAGATTGTGGTAAATGTGGAAGAAAACATGCGGGAGAATGTCTAGTGGGTTCCAATGTTTGTTTTGGTTGTGGTAAGACGGATCACAAGATAAGGCATTGTCCTTCAATTGCTATGAATTAGAGAGATAGTCGTCGTAGGTCTCAACCCAATCCTTCATCTGGTCCAAGTGGTTTGGGTACTAGTGCTCCGAGCAAAATAGGTTTTATGCACTTCAAACTCGTGGTGAGCAAGAGGGTGGTTGCCAGTATGTTGAAAGTCTTTCAACTTGATGTTATGCATTACTTGATCCCGGTGCTACTTTGTCTTTTGTGAAGCCATACGTGGCTATGAGATTTGATGTGCTCCCTAATGTGTTGATTAGATCCTTTTTTTGTCTCTACTCCTGTTGGTGATTCTATTATGACTAAGAGGGTTTATATAAAGTGTCCCCTTTACTTATCCCATAGAGGTACTCTTGTTTATTTGTAGAGCTTGATATGCTATATTTTGATGTTATCCTTGGTATGGATTGGTTGCACTCTTGTTATGCTTCTATTGGATGTAGAGCATGTGTAGGCAGATTTCAGTTTCCGAATGAGCCGATCCTAGAGTGTAAAGGGGTATAAAGTTTAGGAATTGACCAACTCTAAGGAGCTACTTACTTTTCTAAAATTGACCTTAGGTCGGGCTATCACCATATGATGGTGAAAGAGGATGATATTCCGAAAGCGGCTTCTAGAACCTGGTATGGTCATTATGAGTTTTTGGTGATGTTGTTTTATTTGACTAATGCTCCGACGGCATTTAAGGATTTGATGAATTGGGAGTTTAGACAATAACTTGATGTGTATGGTTAGTTGTCGTGACCCAGGGGTACACCACCCTAGATGTAACATGGCATACTTGACCCCAAAGGGGATCTCATACAAGCCCTTAGAATATCATAACATAAGATAATAGAAAAGTATGGAAATTTTAAAAACTTTATCCATACAATCGAAGTTGTTTAGAAAAGCAAGCGGAAGTCTTTACTACACTTTTGTCTCAAACCATCTAAAATCAACTTGAATTAAAAACCCTTGGGACACAACCCATACAATAGTCTCAACATGAAAATAAAAGACATAAAATAACTTGTGGGTTTTATCCTCGAAGCTATGAGGACTCACCAAAATCTTCAACTTCTTTGCTCCTTAGAAACCCATCTCCAAGAATAGAACTCAAGTCTCCGAACCCTACATTTGATGAGAATGTAGGCAAAGTATGCGTTACTACAAAATGTACTAAATATGTTAGCTAGCATGACATCATAAGAGCATAAGACAAGGGTTAGTCAATATAAGATATAATCCATAATCATATGAAATACTTCATGAAACATCAGTTATAAGCATAAGAGACAATATCATAATCATAAATAAAGTCTGTAACATAAGCATCATATAAGCATTATTCAACTCTTCGTCATTTGTACCATAATAGGACTACTTTCAAGTAACCTCAAAGCATACTTGTGCAATGCATGAATAGCATCCCATAATACCATTCAAGCTAAGTATCCCTCTTTGGTCATCTTAATCATATTATATATGCATAGTCAAGACCTAGGCATCCATATCATAAGAGCACTACACTCCTAAGGAACCTCAAAACATACTTGTGCAATGAAGGCATCCCATAATACCATTCACGCTAAGCATAACCTTGAAGTCACCATATGCATACCTACCATTCACTTGGTGTCATTGTTTAGCTTACTTTATATAGACAAGGGAACTATCTCCTTTAGTCAATCATATCATGGAAGACAACTATAGCAACAACCCAAGCTAAACATACATCATATAAGAGAACACTTCATAAGTAGCTCCAAGTCATACTTGTGCAATGCATGAATAGCATCCCACCTTAGGCTAGCATACTCAAATTATTACTATTTATCATTCTAGACTACCAAAAAATAGCACCCTATTTGGCTAGACCAAGCTATCATCTTGCTAACATAACTATATTATGCTAAACTAACTACCTTGGAATGCATACTATCATGCAAGTCCAAGCTATTGTAGGAAGGGTACAAGTGTTCCATCCTAGCTACCATGAAGTAGTCTTAAGCCAATATTTAGTCATTTTCAAAGAGAAACTAACATCTCCTAACTAAATCATTCTCAACACACACTCATGGAGCCTAAATGCATTTTACTCTCAAAAAGCATTTATTCAAGGAGGAATCTTTCAACTCCAAACTAAGGCATGCTCATTAATTCATCTCATGAAGTCTATATGCAACCCTACTCAAATGCACCACAACATGAGGCAAAACAATGCATATAAGTCTTTTCTATCAAGACCTAAGCATTTTCATGAACATGCATATTAAGAAATCATGGCAACACATAGAACACACAATAACCTTGCTAGATAGGCACACCAACTCCCCCTTGGGAGTAAGCCTACACAAACTCTTCTAAACATCATTCATACTAAAGACAACTTCAAAGTCCAACATAACAAGTCACAAAAGACAAGAAATCCGTAAATTAGTAAAGCATAAAACACATACCAGTAGCAACATAAGGAGGTCACTCTTGATCTTCTTTAGATTGAAGAGCATAAAACCTATTCTTCTTTTGAGGCTCCGGATCTATATCACTAGTGGAAACTTGCTTACCGTCTCTTCTTGTAGCCTTTGCCTTGGGACAATCTTTCATCTTGTGGCCACCCTGACCACAACTAAAGCAACCCTCTTTACCGGCCAAACACCTACCCTCATGTCTCTTACCACACCTAGCACAAGTGGACCATAGGGACACATTACTAATCCCTTGTGGCCTAGGGGTAGACACCCTCTCATCCTAATGCTTAGGAGCATTAGAAAAGCCTTGTTCGGAAAACTTTTGTCGATTCCTAGAATGACCATGTCCATCAGACCCATCATTAAAGGACTTATCATTATCCATCCTAGACCCTTTTTTATCCCAATATTTTTCCTCTTCAAGTTTATCTTCCTCCATTTGTTGAGCATACACCATAAGACATGAGATATCCATATCATCATGGAACATTACCGTACAACATCTTTTGCTACTATGGCGGTCACCCTCGTCAAAAACCTACTCATCGTATCCCTCAGATTTGCTACCATAGATGGAGCATACTTAGACAATAGAGTAAATTTCAAGGAATACTCTTTAACACTCATACTACCTTACTTAAGGTTAATGAATTCTTCCACCTTAGCTTCCCTCAACTCTCGGGAAAAGAACTTATCTAGAAATGCCTTCTTAAACACCTCCCAATCTATGGGACCCGCTTCTACTCGCCTACCATATTTCCATTATTCATACCATATTTGAGCGATATCCTTCAATTGGTAAGCGGCTAGTTCCACTTTTTCTACCGTAGTCACCCCCATGATAGCTAGCACCTTATAAACCTCCTCTACAAACCAATAAGGATCCTCTTCCATTTTGGAGCCACTAAATTCAAGAGGGTTCATCCTCAATACTCTTTGACCCTAGAAGCATCCATCCCCCTTATTGGGTTTGCCGGAGCTACCAGCTCCCTATTCACTTGGGTTGTCATGGCTTGGGCCAACTTTACAAAAGTCAACCTAATCTCTGCATTAGACATATTCGGAGGATCAATTGGAGCTTGAGGAGGAGCTTGGTGTGGAACTTGGAGAGGAACCTCTTGCTCTTCATTGCCTTTCTCACCTCTCCTAGCATTTTCCCTTGTATTAGCTGATGAGTCCACAAATTGGACTCATCTAGGGCTTTATTTCAATAGAAATAGTGTCCTCAAATGCTTATTTTGTCTAAATATCTGATGAAAACACTTAAGTTTTAGGTATTTGAAGTTTTAGTGGAAGTATGGACACTTAGGCGCAAAAAGGAACAAAAAGACTGAAAAGAACGAAGAAGCTGAAGCCTGAGCATCGCCAATCATGCTTGGCAATTCGTCGGAGGGACACACTCCGCCCTTTGTTCCAGTACGCGAAGACCTGAAGGAGAAGGATCAAAAAGGCGATGAAAGGAGCAAAAAAGGCGATGAAAGGAGTAGTCAGCGTTTCGCCGATCAGTTCCGCGAAGCAGAAGTATACCGCCCAATAATCCAGAACGCACAGATGCTGAAGGCAAAGCACAGACGGCGATGAACTAGAAGAAAGGAGAATCACCGAGTCATTCGATGTTCGCGACTAACATTGGCGAGCGATCGACCAGACCTATTTTCTGAAGTCTATAAATACTAATCTCTTTACTAGTTTTTGTGTGGAACATTAGAGGGGAACATTAGTGTAAAAAAACATTATTGTAATTTTAAATTTAGCTTTCATATTTTATCTTAAGTTTGGAGAGGGTTTTATGGGAAACTTGAAAAAAGGAGTTCATCTTCCCCAAATTAGAAGTGGGTCTTCTCTATTCTTCTTCCTTTTCTTAAATGAAGGTTTAATTTCTTATACCTACTTGATTTCTCTATCATTTTAGGTATAATTTCTTATTTCTTGATGTGTGGCTAAAACCCCTATTCTTGGGGTGTGATTTAGCAAATATGTGTTGATATTATTGTTGGGTCTTGCTTGATGATAGGTTAGATGCATTTTAATGGTAATTTCACCTAGTGGTTGTGGTCTAATTTAATGGGTTTGTAGTTGCAAATATAAAACCACCCATGTGTTTTTGGCTTGCTCGAGAGAGAGGTCGCGGAACCAAGACCACTTGACTAATGACCTAAGAAGTGGGTCGACATGAGGTTCATCCCGAGAGGGTGAGCCCTAGTCCCATATCCTAACACCCAACTCAAGAGAGTGAGTGGGGTAAGGTGTAGGCAGGCCTTCATGCAGCATATGGGTGTCCGAGAGGAACCCAATTGAAACATGGTAAGTTGCCCGAGAGGGAATTTATTTCCATCTAAAGCTTAGCCTAGTCACTATTATCTTGCAAATTTCCTATCGAAAGCATGCACCCAACGATTTATATCAATTTATATTGCGGTCACACCCCAAGAACTTTTCTCCATACTTGATTTTAATGTTATATTTGTTGTTTTAGCTACTTGTGACAAAACCCCCTTTGATATTTGACACTTTTGTGTCACCCAGTTGAATTTACTTTGTTTCTATTCGATAATTTCTCAAACTACAACTAACTAGAACACAATTCTAGCCTAACTACTATTTTCACTATCACTCCCTTGGACAAGACCCCAACCCTTGGTTGGGTTACTATATTATTGACGATCGTAGACACTCGAACCGTAGGTTAGTGTCATTGGTCAGGATAGGCATTAAGATGGCGCCACTGCTGGGGAGTGCTGTTACGTGAAGATGTAGTTCTCCTAGAGTTTTTGTTCTTTTTAGTGTAGTTTTTACTAATTTTACTTTTAGTTTTGTTTCTCTTTGTTTATTGTTTGTGTATGCAGGTCCTCTGAGCATGACAGAGGGAGTGGGTGGAAAGCCAGTTGAGACAGATCAAGAAGTCGAGGGTGACTTCAAGATAGCTGCACTAGTATCTCAACTAAATGACTTGACTACCAAAATATCTGAGGTGGAAAACCAGTGCAAACGCCAAGGGAGGTACATACCTCCTCATGCACGGAAGAAGTTTAGAGAAGATGAGAAAAATCGTGTTGAGGACACACTTTAAATCATTCTCCAAAAGATCACCGATCAAGATCGAGTGTTGGAAGAAATGAGATAGAATGTTGAAGCGTTGAATAAATTGATTGGATCTCATTGTAGATCAATCCAGCACATCAGATCACTCATGATGTTTGCAATGCCTCAGCTCCCATCCAAATGATATATTGGGATTACCTAGTGACACTAGGCCTAGCTCCAATAATAGAGAGTGGGCAGGACCTACGTCGAGCCACGACGTTGAATAAGGCGCTTCTTGGGAGGCAACCCAAGGTCGTAAATGTAGGATTTTATTTTTATAAATAATGGTGTGTATTTAATGTGGCAGGTTAAAAATGAGATAAGTGTGGAAAATTTCAGGTTGGCGAGCAACATGTCCATTTAGCGATTCACCTAATAGATCTATGAGCTTGGCTGAATCCGCCGTTGGTCTCAATGCTAGTGCATTGCGGAGCCTGTAAAACTCGGTGAACTCGAAAAGCAGCTCGGTGCATCGCCAACCTGTTCGGCGATCTCGATGCAGACCTTCGATTTCACCCCAGAAAATTAAAGATTTTGAAGAGAGGGCGGGATAAAAGACTGCTCGGCACTTTGCCAAGTGGTTCGGCAAGTGCGACTAACATCGCCGAATGAAAAAAAACTGAATGGTTATATAAATGCCAAAGGTCAAATTTTTGAATCTCTCATTTTCCCTCGTTTCAAACTCTCCAAAATCACACCAAAGGTATTATTTTCTAGATTTTTTCCTTAAATTAGTATTTTAGTCGGTGATTAGTGCTTGGGGTTGGATTTCTTTGCTGCCTAGCATTACAAAAAGTTATTTGATCGGCATCAAAGGTTAGGCTCTAAAACCGCAAATTTATTTTTGAAAATTTTGCACTCATTTGCAATTATAGTATCAGGATGACGTGTGCTAGGCCTCTCTGATAGAAATAGGTTGCTATGATGTTATTTTCAATTCGTAAATTTTGCCTAAAACACTTAAATGGTGAATGCCTTAGTGTTTGCGCTTTGAATTGATTGATCTTGAAATATGTGTTGCATATTAGTTGTTAGGTTGATTGGGTGAAGTCTAAGTAGCCCACATTTGCGCTAAATAACAAAAATTGTTCGATGAAGGAATGGGTGACGTCATTCTTAAGGGTAATCGTAGTTAAATAGCAAAAATTGGCAAAACCGGAAGAAGTTTGAGTACTCTGGGTGATGGGAAGTACGGGTTTTAGGTGACTTTCCAGTGTGCATGCTTTGATTTTGCTTTTGAAGATCGTAAGGTCAGTTTCGAGAGTTGGGTTGAAAACTAGGCACGTTGTGTCATTCGGTGAGTTGGGTCGAGCTCGCCGAAGGACTCGGCGGTTCGCCTACTGGTTGTAGACCACCCTTAATCCATGTCCTTTGTGCTATAAGATCTGTAACTTTCGGCAGACACATTTGTGATCGCCGAAAGTAGTCGGCGATTCGCCGATAGGACTTTGGATCGCCCTTTGCATACCCCTTTTCTTTCTTTCACTGTATCTTTCGGCGGACAACTTTGTCATCATCGAAAGAAGTTGGTGACTCACCAAGTAGACTTTTGCATCGCCAATTTTCCCTGGTTGCAAGCCAATCCACTTGGCAAGCTCAACCTTGATCACCAAAGAGGTTTGGCAAATCACCAAGTGGAATGGTGAACCTATCTGCAACATTTTTCTGTGTTTAAATTTTATTGCTTTTTCGACTAATCATAAGACTATTGCAGGTTTGGTACGCACCAGCTCCAACACACAACTCCAGAACAAAGTAGCACCAGGAATTCGTATTAATGAAGGAGGCTCAAATCATCCAAAGAGAGGAGGGGAAGATGTCCAACATGGTAAATGCAAAAAGAAGAAAAGCATAGCAAAGAAAGGAGTAGCTGCCGAGGCCAACACTGATTGGGATGAGATTGAAGATGACCAACCATTGATTCAACGACAGAGTAGACTCATAAATCTGCCTCAATCCTCACCCACCAGAGTTTAATCAGATGCTGCCAGCTCCACCAGGGTTACCTCAGCCACAACTCCAGCTGAGCCAAATCGAGAGCCAGCACAGGCACCTCCAGTGGCTCTTACACCTCCTATCGTCTCTCAACCTATGATGCTTAAAAGTTTAAAGGGTGATGGGGTCCAGATCATCATAGAAGAGAAGCTCCTTCATTCTTTTCACAGTATCCAAGTGATTCTTCTTCTGGCCAGTCGATCAAGTTCACTCAGGGTATGATCCTGAAGATGGGGCGTATAGCCCAATCAGCCGAGGCATGGGCATATTGACTGGAGAAGTTAGTTATAGCCGCTGCACTTGCCCCCATCCAGACCTCTGTCGATGGTTTGACCTTGAGGGTTACAACATGTGAGTGCAGACAGGGAGGTCATCTGAGGTAGCGGCTTTACAAGCCGATGTTGCGGGTCTGCGGAGGGACGTAAACTATCTGAAATCAGTTGAATTCAATGACTTGATGAGAACCACTGAAGATCGGGATGCACCTAGAGAGGTAGTAGCTGCAGATGCAGATGCTGAGACTGATGAGGAGCTGACAGTAGCATAGGAAGAGCAGAACATCTTTGGGAACCTATTAGATCTAGTAGGGACATTTGTGCTCCCGGTGATCCAGGCATCGTATGCTGACACGTCCACAGCAGCCCCTAATGGACTTGGCACTGCTACTCTTGATGTGACTACTCCGAGCACTGATGCCCAAATACAGACCGCAGCTCCGAGTTCTGACACCCCAACAGGAGGAGAGGCCGCATAGACAGGATTTCTCTTTACCTTTCTCCTTGTCTTGCTTTGATTTTATATTTAGATACTATTACTCGTATTTGGGTACAAACGCATTTCTTTTGTGGTGGGGTGAGTCTCTCATTGTTTGCTTGTTTTAAATGATGTTTTCTGTATATATTTGGGTTGTCTATTTTTGATTGTGTTTTTAAGACTGCTTTGCGATTGTTTGAGCTCATGGCTCTCTTTTGGGTTTAATTGAAAAATAATTTTGATCCTTGCAAAAAATCTTCATTTTTCGAAATTTTTTGCCACCTCTTGTGTTGAAAGTGGCTGTTCTTGTACAAATTCTAGTCTCGGTTTCGATCAGTACTGATTACTTGAATAGTGCTCTCAATCGAACAAACATGAATGTGCCACTACAACGAGAACAAATGAAATTGCATAGACAATATGTGAACTCTTTGTATCTCGTTGTAATTAGCCATTTCTCAAATTGATTCTCTTGTAATAACCATTGCACACTAGTGAAAGTGTGTAGTCTTGTTTGACTTAAGTGTCGATGCCTTGTGTGATGTGCTTACTTTAAACCTTGCATGAATAAACCTAGAATTTGCCCTGTTAGTCTGATTGATTTAGTAAGGTGGTCTTGAAATGATCTTAGGCAACTTTTGAAGAGTGTGAGCCAATTTGACATATACCTCTTTTGTGGCCTACCCGTGAGCGTGTGAAATTCTCTTGAACATCCTTTGAGCCTTACCTTTCTTTGAAAGAACCTTGATGAACCCTAGACCTTACTTGATCCACTACATATATTCCTCTTGATTTGTGGTTTAGTGAATAGCCAACAAAGCCTAAGTTGGGGGTGTGGTGAAAAAGGAAAAGGAGAAGTCAAGAAGTGCAAGAAAAGTCTCCCTTAATCCATGGTTTTGCGGAAAAATGGAAACCCTCCATATAAAAAAAAAGAAAAGAAAAATAAAAGAAAAGAATGAAAAAGAAAAGTTGTGGAATAAAAGTACAAAAGAAATTAGGTTTCCAAGCAATCCATGGATATGAATAAAAAGATGACTTAGAAGCACTAGAAAAAGAATTGATGAGGGAAAAGAAGGGGATGCCTTGAGAATACCACATCTCATAAGGAAAAAGTCACTGAGCCTAAATGACCATACCTTTGCACTCAGCCCCATTACAAGCCTTAGAAAGACCTTTTTGTTCTTGAGTGAGCCGAACCGAAGATCGACTGGAAAATAAGGGAAATCCTATGGGTGAAAACATTCATTATGTTTCTCTTTTTGAGTGTGAGCATTGCATCTGATTCCTGATCTTGAATTGATTAACCTCTGTGTGTGAATATGGAATCATTCTTTATGTGAGGGCATTTAGATAATTTTTGTTGAGCTTGAACTAGCACAAGTAGCAAGTATTGCGAGCATGAGAATCTTTAGTGATGGTGTGTCACAACATGAATCTTTGAGTACACGATTGATCTTTGCATGAGTAATTTGAGTCTCGTTGTGTATGTTCATGATTTAGTCTTGTGTAGCACTATTTGAGACATCCTATTGGAACTGTTGAACTTGAGTTTTACTTGAGGAAAAGCAAAAGTTTAAGTTGTGGGTGTTGATGAGTCCACAAATTGGACTCATCTAGGGCTTTACTTCAATAGAAATAGTGTCCTCAAATGCTTATTTAGTCTAAATATCTGATGAAAACACTTAAGTTTCAGGTATTTGAAGTTTTAGTGGAAGCATGGACACTTAGGCGCAAAAAGGAACAAAAAGG
Organism: Solanum acaule; assembly: GCA_036250505.1. Classification (NCBI taxonomy): domain Eukaryota; kingdom Viridiplantae; phylum Streptophyta; class Magnoliopsida; order Solanales; family Solanaceae; genus Solanum; species Solanum acaule. The sequence continues at coordinate 2,833 of JAJOOR010039945.1, read as the reverse complement.
CTGAAAAGAATGAAGAAGTTGAAGCCTGAGCATCGCCAAGCATGCTTGGTGATTCACTGAAGGGACACACTCCGCCCTTTGTTCCAATACGCGTAGCCCTGAAGGAGAAGGATAAAAAAGGTGATGAAAGAAGTAGTCGGCGCTTCGCTGATTAGTTCCACGAAGAAGAAGTATACCGCCCAATGATGCAAAACATATAGATGCTGAAGGCAAAGCACAAACGGCGATGAACTAGAAGAAGAGTGAATCGCCGAGTCATTCGGCGTTCGCGACTAACCTCGTCGAGCGATCTGCCAACACTATTTTCTGAAGTCTATATAAATACTAAACTCTTTACTAGATTTTGTGTGGAACATTAGAGGGGAACATTAGAGTAAAAAAACATTATTGTAATTTTCACTTTAGCTTTCATATTTTCTCTCAAGTTTGGAGAGGGTTCTGTGGGAGACTTGAAAAAAGGAGCTCATCTTCCCCAAATTGGAAGTGGGTCTTCTCTATTCTTCTTCCTTTGCTTAAATCAAGGTTTAATTTCTTATACCCATTTGATTTCTCTATCATTTTAGGTGTATTTTATTATTTCTTGATGTGTGGCTAAAAACCCCATTCTTGGGGTGTGATTTACCAAATATTTGTTGATATTATTGTTGGGTCTTGCTTGCTGATAGGTTAGATGCATTTTAATGGTGATTTCACCTAGTGGTTGTGATCTAATTTAATGGGTTTATAGTTGCAAATACGAAACCACCCATGTGTTTACGGCTTGCTCGAGAGAGATGTCGTGAAACCAAGACCGCTAGACTAATGGCCTAAGGAGTGGGTCTACATGAGGTTCAGCCCGAGAGGGTGAGCCCTAGTCCCACATCCTAACACTCAGCTCGAGAGAGTGAGTGGGGTAAGGCGTAAGCTGGCCTTCTACGGCAAATGGGTGTCCGAGAGGAACCCAATTGAAATGGGGTAAGTTGCTCGAGAGGAAATTTATTTCCATCTAAAGCTTAGCCTAGTAACTATTATCTTGCAAATTTCCTATCGAAAGCATGTACCTAATGATATATATCAATATATATTGCGGTCACACCCTAAGAACTTTTCCCCATACTTGATTTTCTTGTTATATTTGTTGTTTAAGCTAGTTGTGACAAATCCCCCTTTGATATTTGACACTTTTGTGTCACCCACTTGAATTTACTTTGTTTCTATTCGATAATTTCTCAAACTACAGCTAACTAGAACAAAATTCTAGCCTAACTACTATTTTCACTACCACTCCTTTGGGACACGACCCTAACCCTTGGTTGGGTTACTATATTATCAACGATCGTAGACACTCAAACCGTAGGTTAGTGTCGTTGGTCATGATAAGCATCATTAGCCATACCCTGAAAATTAACGGGCATGGATTAGAAGAAGGATATACTAGAGCCAAACTCTATCACATGGCTTAAAGAATGAAGAAGTGAGACTTCCTAAACATCCAATAGCCTCCTATTCATAAATGTGGCACGCTTCACATCTATGAAAAAGACTCTACTAGACGTGGTTTGAGACAATCCTAGAACCATTCTAAACCTTATGCTCAGGTTACCAAGTTTGTTACGACCCAGGGGTACACCCTAGATGTAACATGGCGTACTTGACCCCAAAGGAGGTCTAATACTAGCTCTTAGCATATCATAACATAAGATAATAGAAAAGTACGGAAATTTTAAAACCTTTATCCATACAATCAAAGTCTTTTATAAAAGCAAGCGGAAGTCTTTACTACACTTTTGTCTCAAACCATCTAAACTCGACTTGAATTTAAAACCTTTGGGACACAGCCCATACAATAGTCTCAACATGAAAATAAACGACATAAAAGAACTAGTGGGTTTTGTCCTCGAAACTATGAGGACTCACCAAAATCTTCAACTCCTTTATTCCTTAGAAACCCTTCTCCAAAAATAGAACTCAAGTCTCGAAACCCTACATTTGATGAGAATGTAGGCAAAGTATGCGTTAGTACAAAATGTACTAAATATGTTAGCTAGCACAACATCATAAGAGCATAAGACAAGGGTTAGTCAATATAGGACATAATTCATAATCATATGAAATACTTCATGAAACATCAATTATAAGCATAAGAGACAATATCATAATGATAAGTAAAGTGTCTAACATAAGCATCATGTAAGCATTATTCAACTCCTAGTCATTTTTACCATAATAGACTACTCTCAAGTAACCTCAAATCATACTTGTGCAATGCGTGAATAGCATCTCATAATACCATTCAAGCTAAGTATCCCTTTTCGGTCATCTTAATCATAGTCTATATGCATAGTCAAGACCTAGGCTATCATATCATAAGACCACTATACTCCTAATGAACCTCAAAACATACTTGTGTAATGCATGAAAGACATCCCATAATACCATTCACACTAAGCATAACCTTGAAAGACAAGGGTTAGTCAATATAGGACATAATTCATAATCATATGAAATACTTCATGAAACATCAATTATAAGCATAAGAGACAATATCATAATGATAAGTAAAGTGTCTAACATAAGCATCATGTAAGCATTATTCAACTCCTAGTCATTTTTACCATAATAGACTACTCTCAAGTAACCTCAAATCATACTTGTGCAATGCGTGAATAGCATCTCATAATACCATTCAAGCTAAGTATCCCTTTTCGGTCATCTTAATCATAGTCTATATGCATAGTCAAGACCTAGGCTATCATATCATAAGACCACTATACTCCTAATGAACCTCAAAACATACTTGTGTAATGCATGAAAGACATCCCATAATACCATTCACACTAAGCATAACCTTGAA
>JAJOOR010039944.1:0-10536 GCA_036250505.1 Solanum acaule | reverse complement strand
ATTCTGATCTCCAGCTGGCTTCCGGGAAGAACAGGCTTGTCCGCGGGTGCGGCTCCTTTGTATGCTTTGGTCGCGCTGCCGCTGGACTTGAGAGCCCATCTCCCCTTAAAGTCGGTCCTACCCAACAGCCAGAAGTCTTGCGCAGCTGTCCCGCTTCAGACAAGGGCAACGATCAGCCGCAATGTGTTAATATTGTTGAAGACAATTATATTTCACCAAAGCTTGCTCTTAAGAGTAGCCTAAAAAAACCAGTAAATAGTGTTTCCATTTCTGGTGGTAATGAACATGATACAATTTCTGAAAAGGTTGATGATGCCCCCAATCCTGTGGAGAAAAGGAAAGTGCAGTGGACAGACACAACCGGAGGAGAACTTTTTGAGATACGGGAATTTGAGCCTAGGTATGAACTGGATTTCTTCATCTTTAATCTGGTGTTTGTTTCTTGCTGTTTCGCATTCTAGGCATTGTAAACATTTTTACCAATTACTAATTACATCCAACTTAAATGGTTTTAGTGATTTCAGTTCAAAATAATATCGTTGTGGCTGTTAAAAGAACTACACTATTCATGTCAGATGGGGATTTAGTCATATCCTGAAACAAATTGCTCCCTTAAAAAATTCTCAAAATGTCTTGATTAAGGCTTGCATGCTTAGTTCAATGGTTTTTCAACTTAATGTTGTGTGCCTTGACTGATAGGCATGTATTTTGATGGTAGAACCAAAGGTTTTCGTTCATGTCTCTGACATCTTCCGCAGGTGGCAACATGTCTTTGTATTGTTCTTGTGAACCACAGCTTCAAGGCACAAGATACATTTGATAAGACTGTTGTAGGTCCTTCCATTTGTAGCTTTATGAAGTATAGTAGCCCATGATGCTGCAAACTGCTTATCATTTTTCAGAAGTCTTCTTCTTGTCCTTGCATTATCTATTTCCATGCTTAAAATTTCTGGTAACAGTGTGGTAGAAACATGAGGTGCTAGAGGTAATAAGTTTTATGTGAACATGCAGAGTATATGCCCTTAAATATCTAGATGCCATATTTGCAGTTTAGCAACTCAAAATTGTTTTTCTGCAATTTCCATATCCTTTGCTAATTGTGATTATTGCATCTTTTCAAGCTGATATCTTAAAAGACTTAGGAGTGTTCCATCTATAAAACAATGTTTCCTTAGGGTGTAACCATATCAATGCTTAGGATAGCACCTGAATCAGTTTTTTTTTTTTTTTTGCAAGACATTTTTGTAAGTATTTTATTTTTCAATTTATTATTAGTTGGGAGTTCATCATTTGAGATTGAGGTGTTGTTGATTGATTGAGTTATGAAGCTGCCTTTAGTCATCTAAGATTTTACACATGCGATAAACTTTCTAGAGAAGAGAACAGATTCCTTCATGATATCGACTTGGTTTCTGTTATTTCCATAGATACTCAAATTCCTCCGAAAGCAAGTGATCGAACAGAAGAGATTTTGGCTAGAGAAATTAAAAATTGTATCTAGTCCTATGAGAAAAACCTGAGATTAAGGGGAGATGCTGAAAGAGGTAAACATGTAGTTTTCAGTTAACAGTAAAAAAATTAGGATGTAGTCAACAGAAGGTGAGGTGGTTAGAAAAGGAGTTTCAAGCTGGTTTCTTCATTTGAAGCATAAGATCAGAGTTTTTCATTTGTACTACTATATATTATAGTATCTCCAGGCTCCAAGTGTCTGGGTTTGTTAGATTTTTAGTATTTTATATCTTCTTTGGTTGGGGGAGAAGACTACTTTTCCTCCTTATCCTCACAATTTTGGGTTAACTATCTGGTGTTTTTGTTGCATTAAGAGCTATGCTGATGCCCTCAAATATGCAGTCTGAAACAACTCCAACGGGATTGGCTCTTGGTGTTTCTCAAAAGTCAAAAGTGGTGTATAAATAGCCCAAACATATTAGGGGCACAGCATATAGTATTATCAGTTTGACAAAAATATTTCGTGAATTAGAATATTGTTTGATTCTCCCCTAGCATCTTGAAGCTCTTTAGGACGTCTGTATTGATTTCAACTTTTTTCTTCTTCTTTTGATTAGTACAGTTGCTTGCGAATTTTCAAGACAAGGTAAAGCTAAAGAGAATATTAGTTTATAAATTTTCAAGACATGGTAAAGCTAAATAGAATATTAGCCTATAAATATGGGGATCATCTGAATTTGCACATATTCAATGAGTTCATTGTACCTACAAAATCATAAAGAGTAGAAACTTTGGTCTGAGGCCTGTAATTTTCATATCAAACACTTCTACATCTTTGTACAAGCATGCCTGTGTAATTTTCCCTGAAATATTGTGTGTTATATGGTGATCCCTTGTCTGGTAAAAAGTCACTTGCTTTCCTATATTTAGGTTGCCAGCTTCTTAAGTTTGCATTATACTTTTACATCAGTCAAGTGACCCCTTTATACTGATTCTTTCGTTGTTCCAAGCATGCAAGTCTTCTTTGCTTACTTTCATGTACTTGTGATTGCAGCGATGAGGGTGAATCAGATGATGAGTTTGAGAGTGGGAATGAAAGAACATGTTCTTGCAAGATAATGTAATTTTAGCTCCTTCTAGAAGGTTTCATGGGCTGATTGTCATTTAGGAAGGCAACAATCAATGTGCTGCAGATATTTTTATGGGGAAAGTTGGTTTTGTGACATGCCTTGCTCAACTATCATTCGGGGCAATTGAAATTTGAGGCTGTATTAGGTAGTGTGGCCACATTGATCATGGGCTTTTCTGGTTTTGGCTGACTAATCTATTGTCTATATTCAAATTCTTGGATGACATTTTTGTTTCTCTGGGGTCTGCTTGTCCATTGTTTTCATAATTACATATTTCATCCTTTTTTTCAAAATCTTCTTGTTTAAAAGATTTCTCGTCTTCTTTTCCTCCCAGACAGGATCAATCAAATATGGACATATAAATTTGTAGGAAGCTTGTGCATCTTCGTATATAGTGTTATAGATGTATGCAGTAAATTTTTAAGCACCGAAGCTTGCTAGAACTTGTATATTCGTGTATATTAGCTGTAAAAGCAGGATGCCTAATCTTTAATGAGAAATAACATACATTATCAATTAGTGGCGGAGGCATGATTTTTATCAATCATTGGTGTTCATCATAGGCAAGTTACTTCATGGCACTTGCCTTCTTTGTTCTCTTCAGACTTCTTTTTTTTTTATCATGACTTCTATTCGTCGAAAAATGTTACTCGTCATACTAACAATACAATTTTTTTGCCAATGAAGGTACTTTTGATCAATTCAATTGCATCATTGTAATCTAAGGTGTGTTTGATACCAAGGAAAATGATTATTTAAAATATAAGTGTTTTTTATGGTTATTTTTTTTGTATCTGTTGTAATGCATCTTTCACTTTTTCTTGTATGAAAAAAGAAATCGTTCTTTTATAAAATATGTGTTGTTACTTGTTAATATGGTTATATTATACTCCTTATCTCCCTAATTATTTATCCACTTTTTTATTTTTAGTTGTTCCTAATTACTTGTCAAATCAAGAAAGAATAATTTTATTTATTTATTATACACTCAATTAATTATTTTGAAAAAGATAAACTTCTTGAAAATCTTAAATTTTTAATTTATCCATTTCATAATTATTAGGGGTAAAATGGTAAACTCATTATGACAATAATGTTTTTTTAATATGTGTGCTAATTCAAAAGTGGACAAGTAATTAGGGACAAAGAAAGTATATACTTTAATCGCATCCATTTTCGCATTAATTGTACATTTTCTATAATTTTTATGAAAAGTATGTTTCTGTGATTTATATGCTTATTTTATCAATTAATAAAATATTTAAAATTAAATAGTCACGAGGCTTAAGCCTTAAGCCTCCTCCCGTGTCCAATTGCCAGGTAAATTATTGTTTATTTTGTTTTTAAGCAAACCTCTCATTTTTCCTAATTTTAGTTTTTAATTTATTTTTAGAATATGGTGAAATGGTTGAAGTTTCTCCATTTTTAATCAAAACGTTTGAGTTTGAGCCTAAAAATAGATAAAATCAGGTTAAAAGTGTTCTCAAAATGGATTTTGAACCTGTAACACATACTCCGATTATGACCGAGCTACTAAATTGAAAGATAAAATTAAAAAAAATAAAAAATTTCCAAGATCTTCTGTTGGGGAGTATGGCTTCCACGTGGTCTATTCCAATATCCATCACCAATTTGTAATAGCCAATAATGATTGTACTCCCTCTCCATGTGTCTCAATTTATATAACTTATATTTTTTATTCCGTTACAAAAAGAGTGACATATTTTTATGTTTCAATTTATATAATTTACATTTTTTTAGTCCGTCTCATAAATAATGACATATTTTTATATTAAGTAACAATTTTACTTTAAAACGATTATTTTATCCTTAATAAAATAATTTATAACCATATAAATTTATATCATTTATTTTAGATCATAATTTTAAAAATCTTCATTTCTTTCTTAAACTCGGTGGAATGGAGGGAGTAGCATAGTAGCGCACCAACGATATATGTCGGTATTTTTATTTTTGTCTAAAAATGGAAAAACCATATTATATGATTACTAGTAAAATATCTGTTTTTATTTATTCTTGGTCACATCTTTTTCTTGTTAGAAAAAAAAAGGAAAATTTTGCTGCCATGGAAGTGAAAGGAAGCTCTGACAGTTGTCTTTCCAACCAAAGGTTCTACTTCAAAATTCTTAACATTACTATAGTACATCATTGATTGATGCATTTACTTCTTTTTTTCTTAATTTTGGAAAAACGATTGTGTTTTACTTTTATTTTTTCTTGAGTGCACCTCTTTATCTGTTAAAGATCGGGTAAGATCTACATATACTCTACTCTCTTCAAACTTTATTTGTGGATAATATATTAAATATGTTATTATTCTTACTCATATTTTGGTTCATTTGTTATATGGAGATTGCTATTCAATATTAGGTTGGTTTTATAAAATGCAATCTCTTTGTCTTCATGTTAGAGTTGTTGATGTCTTTTCTTTTGAACGAATGATTTTGGTTTAGTTGTTATATATTGAGTATTAGGTTGGTTAATTAGTAAAATTAAATGCATTCTCTTAATAAAATTTATTTTGGACAAGTGAGTTTGAGTGAAATATTGCAAAACTTAGGGGCCATTGTTATATTGTGTGGTGGAATTTGAGAGTTTTTTTTTCTGGCTTTTCTAGAATTAGATCTGATAACTCTTTCTTTTTCATTTTAAATATATATATTCTTTTGGATGTGGGTTCGAGGATGAGGCTACTTCTTTCTTAATCAGAGATTTTGGTCTCTCGGGTTCAAGCCCGGTATAGAAAAGTCCTTGGTATGAGTGTTCCTCCGAATGGAGCCTACACGGCGCAAATCCGGAATAGTCGGACTCCAATGCGATAAACAAAACTTAGATTTAAAATAAACCACGTGAGTCCGTACATTATCGTTTACATCAATAAGTTCAACCAATTATCTACTACTCCTACAATATAAAATTTTATTTGTACACTAAAACAATGTAAATAATTTTTTAAATACAGTGTATTTTAACTTGTTGAAGTAACAAATAATTTTTCTTATTTATTTTAGATTTGTTGATCTCACTTTTTATGGCAATTGCTTGTAAAGTGTAGTTATCTTTTAGGTGATATAATTATAGAAGTTTCATCACTCAAGAGATCAAGTTAATCGAAAGCTGAATTCAACATCATAGAGAAAATAAAGGCAGAATACATTGACAATCACTTAAACTTGTTGGTAAATATCATTCTGATTGAGCTCCTGAACACACGATGAAATGTTATTGACACTTCAGACTCAAATTTTTGTATGTGTTGGAAAAGTTTTAACTTGATATATGTATATCACAGGCTATTGGGAAGAGTTGCCTTAGTTACTGGAGGTGCAAGTGGTATAGGAGAGAGCATTGTACGCTTGTTTCACAAACATGGCGCGAAAGTATGCATTGTTGATATTCAAGATGAACTTGGACAACGCGTTTGTGAATCCCTTGGTGATGAAGAGAGCGCGTGTTTCATCCATTGTGATGTTACTTCAGAAACTGATGTTAGTAATGCTGTTGATTTTGCTGTAGTGAAATTTGGCACACTTGATATAATGGTTAACAATGCTGGATTAACAGGGGCGCCCTGTTCAAATATCCTCGATTATGATCTCTCTGTTTTCGATAATGTGCTTGATGTGAACGTAAGAGGTGTTTTCCTAGGAATGAAACATGCTGCTCGTATAATGATTCCACGAAAAAGAGGATCAATTGTGTCTTTGAGCAGTGTAGCAGGGTCTATTGGTGGCCTCGGACCTCATGCTTATACAGCTTCTAAGTTTGCTGTTTTGGGACTAACGCAAAACGTTGCAGCTGAGATGGGGAAACATGGTATACGTGTGAATTGTGTTTCACCTTACGCGGTTGCAACTGAATTGGGACTGAGTCACTTGCCCCCTGAACAAAGGAATGATGATGCTATCGCGGATTTTAACTCTTATTTTGGGAAGTTCGCGAACCTGCAGGGTGTGGATTTGATGGCTCAGGATGTTGCTAATGCTGTGTTGTTCTTAGCCAGCGATGAAGCAAGGTACATAAGTGGGCACAATCTTAAAGTTGATGGTGGTTTCTCAAGTGTAAATCACTCTCTTAAGGTGTTTACATAAGTACTATATCTATCAGAATTTTATAATTAGAATAAGTCTATGAGATTGTAATTTTGCAAAAAAATTTGAACTATTAAGTTTGTGACTTTCATCAATTCAAATAAAACTTATGTATTTGTTCATCATGTAACGTCTCTCGTTTCTATCTCTTTTAAATGGGTCGGGTAAGTCCACATGGACGACCCACAATGATGACCCGAAAATACAACACAGGCAAAGCCAGTGTACAATTTTACACCCAAAAATTAAGGTTCATCTATTTTATGTTTATCTTTTGTTGTTGTAGTGTCACATTTAGTAAATTTCATGTCAATGTAAGTCTCGAAATGATTGTCTTCGTTCATGAAAGTGTGTTAAAATATGTTACTGATTTTTCGTGAAAGGATACGTCCATTTGAAAGCCTACGATTAAAGTTAATTAAGATTACGAGTCGAGGGAGTTAGAATTTTGAGCGTATGAATTCTACATTTTTAAAAAAGTAATTCATCATGAATTCTATATAATACATTTATACATATATTAAGTAAACTTTTTAACCCAAATACAAAACTTAATAAGGCAACGCCACACACACACAATGCAACTTTTTCTTTACAATATATGCAAAAATAATGCTAAAACTATTGACTTCCAACAGCCATTTCAGAGCTTCATTTGTTACACCTGTTTCAGCTTGCTTCTTGTTTATATGTCTCAACTATGTGGGATAGCACAAATTCAAGAAAGGAAGTGCATTGGGGTGCTTAATTAGAGGATAAAACAATCAAGTCCATTGGCTTATTCCTTCTTGCATAGCTAAAAATATTGATGTATGATATCAATTGCTTACCATCAAAGATTGCACTTGTCAGTATCGAGCAGTTCGACTCTTTGTACATATCACAATCAAACCATACCATGAGTCTGAATAACATCAAGTTTCACTAGTGGGGTTTGGAGGGGAATAAAATGTATGCAGGCCTTGTCACTACCTCGTGAAGGTAGATAAACTGTTTTCAAAAGACTCTCAACTTAAGATCAATAAATTAATCCAAATACAAAAAAGAATAACGAAACATAATTTTTCATTTAACTTAAAAAGAGTTGAATGAGAAAACATGGTCCATAAGTAATTCAAAACAAGCAACAAAAACCATAAAAGTTTAACTAAAATATTATGAAATTCAAAATAAGCAACAAAAGTCATAAAACATTCCACAAATGACCCCTTCTTGCCAGCCACTCAACGTTTGCTTTGATTAGGCTCCGGGATGATAACTACAAGGACACATAAAAAGTGCAATTAGCATAAATATTAAAATTATAAAATACTACTATATTAACATTTTTTTATTTCGAAAATAGAAAAAAAATAAAATAAAAAATAACTTACAAAAGTCTGGATTAGTTAAGAACATACGCAAGTGGGGATCCATTGGTAGACCTCCAGCAGTATAGGATGGATCATACAAGTTATTTGTAATAAGCCTGTGTTTCAAGTCACCAAAAAATAATTATTTTTATATTTAGATTTTTTTTCATGCATAAGAATGTAATTTTCTGAGGATGATTTAATTTATGTCCTTTTTTATGTTATCAGTTAAATATTACCCTTGCTATTTTTTTATTTTTTTTATTTTTTCGTAGTTTAGCATATTACAAAAAGAATATTACCTAGGATTAAGAATCTGTGGAGAATCCTGTCTTAGTTGGGTACCCAAACTTGTATCTCCCTGAGCAATTTCTTGCTGCATTCATTCATACAAAAATAAAATGTCACTAATAAATTATGACTTATTAGTTATTATACATACAAATCTTTTGAAAATTAAAATTTGATGAAATATATAAAAACAAGTGAAATAAAAATAATTAAAAATAAAATAAAAACAAAACACTTACTTCAGCACGAGAAGATGATCCATAAGAAAGTCTTGGCCTTTGCCCAGGTGGATAGTAAGCCTGAGTTCATTTTTTAAACATACAAAAATAATAATAATTAAAAATTATATTATTATTTAAAAATTTGTCTTAAAATTTAACATTCTAGGATAGAAAAATAATAATATCTATATATATAGCTTCGTAAAAAATTTCTTACGATTTGTACCACAAAAATCGTGTTGACAGTTTATCGCTATCGTTATATATACCAAAAACTTTAAATTGATATACCTTAAAGTTTTAATCCAATTAAATTTAAACATAAAAGAAAAATTAATTCATAATTACAAGCATCATTCAAGCAATACAAATATATAAAATAAATGTATACATAATAAAAGAAATAGTGTTCCAAAAATAAAATAAACATACCTCTGCAGATAAATTTTGGCTTTGGACAAAATTGAGTTGAGATGGTTGATTAATTATAGGCCTGTCAATGAAATAAATACGAGTTTATGAAATTATTATTTGTGTATTCACTAAAGAAAAATATCAACAATGAAATTCTGCCACTAAACAATATAAATGTGTTGTTAATTTAATTTAACAACAAATTGTTAAATTATCTTGTTAGATACAAACTGTTTAGCGTTATCTACTAATATATCTACCTTGGTGCATACAACATCCCGTGTGACATATTCCTCCAATGATTTTGTAAGAGTAAATTTTCTTGTGGATTTATAACCTACACACATGAATGTCCAAAATAGTAACTTATAATTATATAATTAAATCAGATAAAATATTCATGACTCAATTAAGTATTTGAAAAGACAAAATATTATATTCATTAATAATAAAAGTAAAAAATGAACAAATTATTACCTCAGGTTGAAAATTTGAAAATGATGAACCAAAAGGAAGTGATTGTTGTTGTTGCATACGACGATTAGCAAACACAAATGAATTTGATGACTCAACTTCACCAATAGTTAAGTCAACATTATCATCTACTGTGATTCCAGAAGATTCACTTGACGACATTTTTTCAAAAAAATCTGTTTAATAAATAAAAATTTAAGAAATTAAAAATAATAATAATTATAATATCATGCAATTTGATTATCGTATTTATAGAAACCTACAAATTTTACAATCAATAGTACAACTTAAGGAAAAATTTAAATGATCACACAAACATGTAAGTTTTTATATTCAACACAAGGTATTAATGTAGAAAATTCAGTACTTTAAGTATTTATTATGTTGGTGATAATACTAAAAGTTTGTGCCTAAAAAATCTATGTTAGATTATTTCAATAGATCGAAAAAATTAAAAAAATCACTCAATTAAAATTTAGATTTATGTTTCTTGCAGATAATATTTGGACATAGATATAATTGTTCCTAACAAAAAAAATCATTACTTGTATCTGAGGCATTTAATTGTTTAAATTATAATAAATTTAAAAATACTGTCATGATCTAACTTTTGTTTATTAATATAAAATTATTTAATTTGAATAAAAATTATTTGAATATAAAAAAGGGAAAAGAATAGAAAGATAAAAGAAAAATTAATATACAACAAAAAGGGTAAGTTCGTAAATTTTTAGGTCTAATAAAAATAATTAATAATTATTTTTCACAACGATCTTAGATTACAAATTACAAATAGAACTGTCCCAACATTTTTATTCTTAAAAAAATTGTAGCTATAAGGACTTAATAAAATATGATATGTCCTAATAATTAAAAAATAAAAATGTATTTACATAAATTAAAGAGTTATAATCTATATATAATTAAGTTGAACCAGGTCAAATACCTCAAATAACAATTATTTCCAATGCAAATCTACATAAAGAAAGAAAAAATAGAATGGTAGAAAATATATACTACGATGAATCAAAACAAGAATTATAACAAAATCTAAAAATTAGACCCGAGTACTAATTTATTTTATGAAGAAGTT
>JAJOOR010039943.1:0-12478 GCA_036250505.1 Solanum acaule | reverse complement strand
TGTGTAATTTTCTGAAGTTCAATGACATATTTGAGCCTTTCCTCTTTAATAAATGACTTTTTAAAAAAATAAAATATCTTACATGTTTTACGTACCTTTCAGGAAACAGTCTAATGATCCCTCTCGAGCAAGATGATAATCATATGAGAAATGTCTGACTACGATCTAAAATTATGTAAGTTATTACAAACATTAGACAATAGCATATTATGGTGTATCTAAGGTTGAGAAATATGTGAGCAGACATTATAGCCAATCTAATATAAACTGGGAAGGTAATTTCTCAAGGGTTATATTTTGGGCAAAGTTCACATAAGGACAAAATGTAAATGGTAATCTATTTGCTAAATCACTCAAATTAATACAAAAAAATGACATAAGTAGCTGTTTATCAAAATAATGACCCACAAATATATACTCTAAACAGTTTCATGCCATCAAATGTTGAAGAATAAACCTGCAAAGTTAACAACATACTAGGAGTAAAGACTCAAGACTTAATAGAGATAGGCCTCCCTTGATATTCGATCTGAATACAGCGAGGCACATCGGGAAAGAGATTACCCAGGAAGAACTTACTTTTGGAAGTTGCGGATTCCATTTAGTAAGTTGAGTACTGATGACTATTCTCTATCCATCGTGAAATTGGTCAAAGTTAATTTTAAAATTATTTTCTAAGGTTCGTGATTAACGATTTAGTCCAATGATTGGAATATGTGGATTCTCAAATTTTTGTCTGCCTTTCTATACTTGAATTTGCAAGAAAAGATTCGCTGATACTTGTGCAAATGATTCAAGAATCAGGACCAAAAGTTGTATTTGCCCATTTAGTTACTTGACCGTGTAAAAAATTCTACACCGTCAATGGATATTAGTTAGACTCATATTTTTGTCCATACTTCACATATTGCTTTAACTAAAGGGTGCAGTCCATCAACAAAGAGTTGAGGTTTTCTCCTAAGGGGGAGATGGTGTGCTTTGTTATCAGGGTTGATAATGTGTTCATAAGGTGGGTGAATTAAGACAACAGATTCTTGTAGAAGCCCATAACTACAGACGTTCTTTTCATCCAGGTGCCACTAAGATGTACCATGATTTGCAGGAAGTCTTTTGGTGGAATGGTATGAAAAGGGATATAGCGGATTTTGTGGCTAGGTGCCCAAATTGCCAGCAAGTGGAGGTAGAACATCATAAAGTAGGAGGTGTGACTCAAGAGATCAACATTCCTACTTGGAAGTGGGAAGTGATCAACATGGACTTCATCACCGGTTTACCTCGTACTCGCAGACAACATGACTCCATTTGGGTGATTGTTGACAGGGTTACTAAGTCTACGCGCTTTTTGGCGGTAAAGACAACAGATTCGGCGGAGGACTATGCCAAGATTTACGTTAATGAGATAGTTAAGTTGCATGGGGTTCCTTTGTCTATCATCTCAGATAGATGTCCTCAGTTTACCTCTTATTTCTGGAAGTCGTTTTAGAAAGGTCTTGGTACTTAGGTTAATCTTAGCACATCATTTCATCCGTAGACAGATGGGCAAGCAGAGCATACCATTCAGACCTTAGAGGACATGTTGAGAGCTTGCGTTATCAATTTCAAGGGTAGTTGGGATGATCACCTTCCTCTCATAGAGTTTGCCTATAATAATAGTTACAATTCTAGCGCACACATGGCCCCTTATGAGGCATTGTATGGGCGTAGATGTAGGTCTCCAGCTGGTTGGTTTGAAGAAGGTGAAACATCCTTGATAGGGCCAGATTCAGCTCATAATGTTATGGAGAAAGTGCAACTCATTAGAGATAGACTTAAGACAACCCAGAGTCGCCAAAAGTCCTATGTAGATGTAAGGAGAAGGGAACTAGAGTTCCAAGTTAATGATTGGGTTTTCCTGAAAGTATCACCAATGAAGGGGGTGATGAGATTTGGCAAGAAAGGGAAGCTTACTCCTAGATATCTAAGCCCTTACAAGATCTTCAAAAGGGTTGGTAAAGTGGCTTATGAGTTAGAGTTGCATATAGAACTAGCAGCAGTGCATCCGTTTTTGACATTTAGTTGTTGAAGAAGTGTGTGGGTGATCCAACATCTATTGTGCCTTTAGAAAGCGTGGCTATGAAGGATTGTCTCACTTATGAAGAGGTACCATTTAAGATTCTTGATCGTCAGGTTCGGAAGTTGAGAAACAAATGAGTCACTTTAGTCAAGGTTTTGTGGAGGAGTCAGTCTGTAGAGTGAGCTACCTGGGAAGCAAAACCAACCATGAAAGCCAAGTATCCTCACCTTTTTCCTTCCGATTCCATTCCAGCTTGAGGTAATAGCTCATCTTCAGTTTTTAAGTCATTCATGTACAGTTTCAGTCGAAGTATCATGTTCCTTCAGTTTGTACTTGCATTTTCAGGGTATCTGCATGTTCTTGGAACTTAGTTCAGTTAGAAATCAGTTTCAGTGTTTAGTGGTAGGGTTGCAACTCTTTCCCTCCATTTTAGATAGATTAGTCTTCATTCGAGGACGAATGTTCGCAAGGGGGAGATAATGAACACCCCGCATACTAAAAAAGACCAGATTGCAGATTTTTGGTGCTACAGGTAGCACCCACGGGCACCACCTATGGATCGTAGGCGGATCCACTGTCCGTCCTGCAGGTCCGTGGTTCGCAATTGCGACCCTCCTCCTAGAAGCCTAAAAAAAATCAGCTAAGGGTCAGGCTACACCAGGACCTATGGACCATAGATCAGACCATGGTCAGTGGTCCAGTGTCGTAAGTCGGACCCTCAGAATCCAGTCATGACTGACGGTTTACTGGTACAGACCGTTAGTCGATCGATGGTCCATAAGTCCCATCCATCGGTGACCCTGAGCAGTTAATTCAGGGGTCTTTTGGTCTTTTCCTTATACGTTGGACCTCTAAACTCTATGGTTTTGGTTAGTTTTAGCCTAGAAATATAACTAGAACTTACTTAAGTCAAATTATTCACCAAAAAATAGAAAATTAGAGCGTAAAGAAGAGAAAGTGGCGACCAAACCCTTCCCAAGAATGCAGCGAGTCTTCACCAGTTCCAGCCCCAAAATCAAAAGATTTCTCTGTGTAATTCTTCACCAGGTTTAAGGGATTTCACTAGTGGGTTAGATGTGAAGCCAAAAATATGTTTTCTTATCATTATTTGCCTCACATTTATTATTTATATCTGTCCTTTTTGAGCATGAATTTTATGAATTGTGCTAAATAATGTATTTTATTTGTAGGATTAAATTGGTGGAAAAATGAAGAAGTTTGGAGCTAAAACGAATTAAAGATGGAAGGTTGAAGAAGGAAATCAAGCAGGCAACTTAATGGATTGAAAGTTATAAAATAATACATAAAGTAAATTTGCAATTACAATTGCAATATGCTGCCACGTGTACAAATTTGAAGATAGGCATAATTGGAACGCACTGCATCACGCGGAAAATAAAAAGGAATTCAATTCCGTTTTGGTTTTGGTTTCCTAATTTGTTTTAGACTAAATTATTTTATTTAGGGTTTTTTACATCTATAAATAGTCCATAGAAATAATTATTAGGGAGCATCAATCTAGAGGAGGAGAAAAAAATATAGGGCATCAAGAGAAAAGTCATCACTACATTTTAGGGTTGTTTTCTTCTTCTTTTTCTTTTCTAAGACATTAGTAGCTAAAGCCCTTGTTCTAGGGCTATAGCTACGGATTCAATGTTGATTATTTAAGGTTTATGAATTAATTATTGGTTGTCATTATAAGTTACTTTTATATTCTTGTTTTAGTATTTTGTGCTGGATCACCATGAGATAAATATATTGTCTAATCTTAAAATAGAGAGAGGAGGGGTTAGATAGCTCAGAGAATATAGAGAGCTCGGTCGACCTATTTGATTGAGTTGATTAGTGTTCAGGAGTGACACCCGGACGAACAACTTTCCTGGTTATGAAATAGGATGAAATATAAATGCTCGCCAGTTAGTCTATTTATCCCCGCTCAACGATGTAGTTATATAGCTAATTGGAGTAGGCGACGAGAGGTGTGTAGCCTGACTTATACATTTAACCCTATAAACCAGTAACTTGACAACTAAAATAAGTTCTAAGCCAAGAATATGGTACATGAGATTCATTGCATGTTGCAGCCCTGAAATCTTCCAACAATTGTAAGTAATCTTAATATTTAGTTCCTGCATTCTTTTCTTTTGGCACTCTTATATAAATAATTAGACCAATATTATTTAGTAAAAATAGTTAATTGACAAGTCCTTTGGGTTCGATAATCAGGTTCTTTTAAGAGCCACTATATTACTTTTGCGACCGTGTACACTTGCGTGTGCAATTGGGAGCAACAAGTGTTTGGCGTCGCTGTCGGGGACTTAGAAATAAACTATTCTTCTAGGTTATACTTTTTTATTTTATTTTATTTATTTATGCTCTTTTTTTGAATTAGTTTTTTTTTTCTTCAACAATTATTATTTTTTCTTTGTTTGAATAATTTGGTACTCTTATTGATATGGATGATTAGGATAAATCGTGGTTGGGTGATGAATGTCCTTTATGTCATGTATGTGGTCGTCAATATATTCATTGGAATGGTTGCCCTAAATCTTATTTCCTTCCCCCGAACCCATATTATGATTCTTCTGTTATTTGTGAAGTTGGTAGGGGCAATGAAGCGTTGAATGAAAAACAGGAGGCGCACAATGTGAACTCACTTATGGAATGTACGGACATGTTGGACAAGGTTAATTCAAAAATCACTGAACAATTATTTGAATGCACGGAAGAGCACAAAATACTCATGAAACTGCTCGATAAGCTTGACGCTATTCAATTTGAAATTACAGTCCTAGCTAAATTAGAAGAGATTGAAGCCCAACAAGGAGTAAGTTATGAAGAAGCAGAGATAGTGATCCAATCTTGGCTACAAGAATAAACTCAACTTCTAAAGTTTCAAAAGTCTATATGTGATGGTGTGACATACATGACAACCCAACTAATTGAAGGAAGAGTTGAGCTCACACAAGAAATAGATCAATTTGGCTCATATATTCTTGATTTGGAGACTGACTTGAACAAAAAGGTTAAGGCGTCTGAAGCCCAATTACCAATTCTCATGGATGATGACCAACTAGTGGAGCAAAAAGAGGAATTCCAACAATTCAACTATACTTTATTCCTTAATATCGATGTTGAGAAAATGTACAAAAGTGAGAATGTTGTAACCAATGTTGCTTTGGATTTGAGGAAACTTGAATCTCATT
This sequence comes from Solanum acaule, assembly GCA_036250505.1. NCBI lineage: Eukaryota > Viridiplantae > Streptophyta > Magnoliopsida > Solanales > Solanaceae > Solanum > Solanum acaule. The sequence goes on along the minus strand of JAJOOR010039943.1, from coordinate 7,219 downwards.
CAAAACATTTCTCTATAAAATCTGAATTAATGGATGAGTGTTTTGATGAGGAATAAAACTCCTACATTCTAATGTTGTTTAGTCCACGTAGACAAAATGACATTCCTCACCTAAGGGCCAAGAAGTGCAAGATGCGACATAAATTTCTTGAATCCTTTATCTTTATACCACCACCCCTTGAGAGGAGTAGAAAAATAGATGCAAAGTTAGGGGTACAATTCATAAGTTCAAAGTGGAAAGAAAAGTAGAAAATTTACTTGTGTCGTGCCGCGACGTTAAATTAGGTGCTTATTAGGAGGCAACACAATTTATAGTGTAACTTATAAATTTTTTAATTATTTTTTTATTGTCATTTTTGTGTTGGTTTTATAGATTTTGGAGAATTCTGAGTATCCTAAATTTGGAGCTAAGGAGCACATTTGAGCTTAAGTGTGGGGTGACAATCCTTGATGAAAACTAAGAGAACATGCTACTAGCTAGGCATAAAGGCCTCAGGGATTTTTCCTAACCCTTGTTTTAAATATTTTTTTATGCTTTGGGGACATAACATCTTTTTTAGTGTGGGGTGGAGGAATGAATTCCTACTTTTTACTGTTTTATTGAGTCTTTTATTTTTTTAGGATCGGTTCCTTGACTTTTGTTTTTGGTTCTTTTTCCTGAGGATAGTCTGTTTGAACCGAGTGTCTTTTATTTTATTTTAGGAATAAGTTTTATTTTTTATTCTTTTGAGAGAAAAAAGAAAAGACCATTTTGAGTGGTGTGATACTTGCTATTTAGGTCTAATTTTTTAGTAGTACTTTCTTGTGAATGCTTGAATGATAATGAAATTACAGACTCTTTGACACATAAGATCATGGTTGTGACTTTGTATATAGCTTATTTTATTTTGTAGTTTGTTATGATCTTGTCTCTCTTAGAAGTGGAATTGATCCATCTTGATTGATACTTCTGTCATGTGTGGTGAGAATTTGTTTATTCCATGTTTTGCATCATAGTCTAGAACTTGCCCTGCATATTATTGAAGCGAAATAAAAAGTGTTGTTTTGTTTAGGAGATGATAATAGGCTTTCTTTGATTTGTCTAGTAATTTTAACCTTTTCAGATATTATATCACTAGTTAGCCTTTTTGAGCTTGTAGCCTTTTGTTGGTAGCCATATTTTGCCCTTGACTGTTTTGTTGAATCCTTAGTTTTTGCACCTTGCTTCCTTGAGCATTTTAGCATAAACTTATTCTAATTATCAATTCTGAGAAAAAGGATGGTTGAGTGAAAAGGTAATCAATGATAGCTATAAAGTGCTTAAAAGCCCCCTTTGAAAGAATGTGATGTGAAAAAAAAAAAAGAGATGAACAAAAGAAGTTACCTTGATGATGGCCCTGGTCCTTCCAAGGACATCGTGCACCTTAACACATGTAAAATACGTAAGTTGAGGGTGACTATTATGAAGGAAAACTTAAAAAAAAAAGAGAAAAAAATATGATTCAAACATTCTTGAGATGATGGAATTACTTGTGAAATAATTGTTGTAGATAGGCTAACAATAAAGAGAAGAAAATAATGGGTGATAAAGTCTTAAAGTGCAAAGAGCTTAAGAAAGTGTAAGTCACTAATATATAGTTTTCCTACCCATCCCCTAGCCTACATTACAACCCGTTAAAGTCCTATTTGATTCTATTCAAGCATGCTTAATTAGTGGAGATGTACATAATGGGTAAGCCTATGGTTCTTTGTGCATACATGTGAATTTTATTTGTGAGTGTGAGAGTTGTTCTTGATATGAAGTCCTTAATTTATATTCGATCTTTTGAATTGACTGTGTGGATTATTTCTTCTTGTGAGGGCACTTGTTTCATGTTAGATAAGTGATTTCATTAACTTTCTTTGATGAGAGTTGGTGAGCAAGCTTAAATTTGATGAGTTCAAAGTCTTTCCTTGAGGTTAGGAGGTTTGAGGTTTGTTGTTTATTTGGATGTCTGGCGGAATGATTGAGAAGTGTACTTGATGTTTTGAAATTGGTATATGGCTTAATTGTTTGTATTAACCAAATTGATGACATTCCTAGTATGATTTATTTGAGATGAGTTTTAATGCTTGCTCGAGGACGAGCAAAAGTTTAAGTGTGAGGTATTGATGTGAGGCCAAAAATATATTTTCTTATCATTATTTTCCTCACATTTATTATTTATAGCTGTCCTTTTTGAGCATGAATTTTATGAATTGTGCTAAATAGTGTATTTTATTTGTAGGATTAAATTGGTGGAAAAATGAAGAAGTTTGGAGCTAAAATGAATTAAAGATGGAAGGTTGAAGAAGGAAATCAAGTAGGCAGATTAATGGATTAAAAGTTAAAAAAATTATACATAAAGTAAATTTGTAATTACAATTGCAACCTGCTGCCACGTGTACAAATTTGAAGATACGCACAATTGGAACGCACTGCTTCACGCGGAAAATAAAAAGGAATTCAATTCCGTTTTGATTTTGGTTTCCTAATTTGTTTTGGACTCAATTATTTTATTTAGTGTTTTCTACATCTATAAATAGTCCATAGAAATAATTATTAGGGAGCATCAATCTAGAGGAGGAGAAAAAATATAGGGCATCAAGAGAAAAGTCGTCAATACTTTTTAGGGTTCTTTTCTTCTTCTTTTTATTTTATTAGACATTACTAGCTAAAGCCCTTGTTCTGGGGCTGTAGCTATGGATTTAATGTTGATTATTTAAGGTTTATGAATTAATTCTTGATTGTCATTATAAGGTACTTCTATATTCTTGTTTTAGTATTTTGTGCTTGATCACCATGAGATAAATATATTATCTAATCTTAAAATCGAGAGAGGTGGGTTAGATAGACCAGAGAATATACAGAGCTCGGTCGACTCATTTGATTGAGGTGATTAGTGTTCAGGAGTGATGCCCGGACAAACAACTTGCTTGGCTATGAAATATGATGAAATATAAATGCTCGCCAGTTAGTCTATTTATCCCTGCTCAACGATGTAGTTAGATAGCTAATTGGAGTAGGCGACGAGAGGTGTGTAGCCCGACTCATACAATTAACCCTATAAACCAGTAAATTGACAACTAAACTAAGTTCTAAGCCAAGATTATGATACATGAGATTCATTGCATGCTGCAGCCTTGGAATCTTCCAACAATTGTAAGTAATCTTATTATTTAAATCCTGCATTCTTTTCTTTTGACACTCTTAAATAAATAATTAGACCAATATAATTTAGTAAAAATAGTTAATTGAGAAGTCCTTTGGGTTTGATAATCAGGTTCTTTTAAGAGCCACTATATTACTTGCGCGACCGCGTACACTCGCGTGTGCAATTGGGAGAAATAGGTTTCCTTTCACCCATTACGTCCCTAGATTTCAGTCAGATTCTTAATTCCCTTAATATTATCTAGACCTAGTATTAGCAGATCATTATGAATTAGTTACTTTAATGTTCCTAATCAGATTATCATGATTTTACTATTATTTTGCATAGATCCCTTCATAAATTCAAAACCCTAGCTATGTAGTTCTTTTAGTTCATGAATAACACATGCTAGGTCAATTTTTTCAGATATACATGCCTTAGATATGAATGTTTCATTATCAGTACATTAAGGTTGCATTTTCAGTTAGCATGTCAGTATTTTGAGCTATCCAGTATTATAGAAATTCAGTCAGAAATTGTTAATTACATAATCAATTGGGAGTAGCTTAATAATGAGTGGACTAGGGTTAAGCGTACCCGTGTAGTCCCAGAACTACATGCTCCCGTAGGTTGTAAGTCCCCTCTGTGGGCATCATTTTGTTGATCACTCCAATCATGCCTCTATACCTCTGGTAGGGTATATTGGGTCCTCACGATGGGGCATATACATCGGACTCCACATTTAGCTCACATGATTTTATGTCGGTAATTAGTAGCTCCCTTACAATTAGATTCTATTGCATTAACCATGTTATCAGTTTTAGCTCAGATTTCAGTTTCAGCATGTGTAAACTTGGTCATTGCATTCAGTATTTCATGTTCTGTATTGTCGGTGTATTCTCATGTATTATCTCTTATCATTGCTCAAATTTATGCTTTGATTCAGTTATGATTATTGTTCAGTTTTACTGTATCCTTCATGCTCAGTACCTTTCAACCTTTCAAGTACTGACGCATACTCTCTGCTACATCTTCTCGTGATGTAGATTCAGGTCCTCAGCAGTCGATCATGCATAGATTGGTTCCCGATCTTCAGATTAGCAGCATTAGTGGTGATTCCTCATTCTTCGAGGACTAGTGATATGATTATCTCTCTAGTTTTTCTCTTTAGTTTCAGTTTTGCTAGATCTAGTTGGGGAATGTCCTAGCACTTCTAGTCAGTTTAGAGGCTTTTTTCAGACGTAGTTGGATTCAACTATAGTGTTAGAGTTTGATTTTTCATTTGTACTCAAACTCACAGTTTTCATTTATTCTAATTTAGTATATGGGTATTCCCCATCATTTTATTACAGATTTATTCTTATGATTTCCTTACGCACAGTACTTTATTGTTTCAATTTATCTTTATGTATGCTTATGATATGCCAGTAGGGTTAGCTTGGGGTCATTCGTGATCCTAGGTCCCATGTCTGTGCCCTAGGGGTAGCTTTGGGGTGTGACAGGTATTTTGATAACAACTCTCTTTGTAGTGGCTTTTCTAGATAGAAAATTGATTTGGTGGCATCTGACAAAATGTTTGTTAACATAATTTTCCAGAAACTTACAATAATTGAGGATCTATAAGGGTGGTGTTTCAAAGAGTGAGATCCAATCTTATGATGTGAGGAATGATGTTAAACATGAAAAAATTAATGAGGGAATAAGATATGCTGAATGTTTCTTTCCTATGGATGATGGAGTGAATCTTTTCATCATTAAGCTTGGTGGAATGGTGAAGGTTAATTGTGTGTGGGATTCGGGAACTATGCACTAAAATGGTCTTACGGAGACCACCGAGGCACACCTAATGCTTGAATTTATTGATAATACTTCTCGACTTTTTAATTACTTTTATGATGCTCACTTGAAAGAGAGTACTCAATCTAAAGAAAGGAGGAACACGACATTAAGGTGACTCTTGGTATTTCATTATGTGTTGTTGAGTTTGTCACAAGATAATGGATGGCAAGTTTTACTTGATATACATACGTGCGTGGAAGCTAAGGCTATGCTTAGTGATATTAAGCGTTGTGTTCTTACTCTTGTTTATGTTGCGTTACTGGAGCCAAAGCAGGAGAGACCTGTTTATAATGGACAACCCCACAATAATAGCTAATATATGTCAATTGTTTGCACAACTCTTATGGTACCTATCAGTGTGCCTAAAATGACAATTGTGTTGGTTTAAGATCAAGAGTACATTTTACCTCCTTGGTTAGTACGTATTCACCCAAATCTCAGAAATATGGCTTTCAACATGCCTATGTTCAGTGCAAAAACTTCATCCCAAATAGTGAGTTGTGATTTGGTTTCATTTGGGACTAATTCATTGTTTCAAGTAGTGCACAAAATCACAATATCATTGAAGAAAACCCTCGGTGCATGGAGTGACAAATATTTAACTGTTGAAGTTATAATGCAGCATCAAAAAGTGTCAACAGATCAATGTGCTTATTGGTGTTTGAAAGTGATATATAATTTTCCTCATGACATCTCAATTTGGGTTGATACTCATACTAGTGTGTATCCAATGATTAATATAAATTGAAGGTGTGGTTTCGAGTGCATCTATGTTGCAGGTATTGTGATTTTTAAATGGGTCAAGGTTGTTCAATCTACTCAGCTACTGTTCTCTGAGGCAATTGGTGAGGAGCATGTTATTTCCATTGTTATTGTCTTGAACCTTGAGGACAATGTTCTTATTGACGATGGGAGTATTATTATGAACCAAGTCCAGCCCAATGTAGATACTAATGTCATACAAGTTGTTATTGGGCTGACAAGAGATATTGGATCGAGAACGAGCAATAGGGCCAGGTTAATTTGGGATCCGAGTTGAGTAGTGGGCATGAAACGGTTCCAACATCCAACAAAAAGGGTAGTGATATGTGATTTGAGGATTATGCAATTTTTTGTGAAAAATGTCTAGTCCTCTCATCCCCTTTCTTTGAGTCTATGTTTCTCATCTCCCTTCTAGTTATCTTCTTCAATGGTTTCTTTGTTTTACTAGTTCATTATCGTTTTGTGATTTCCTTGTTAGTTCCATTTTCCGTTGTAACTTTGACTTTAGCGATTATAATATTTGAATGTTTCTATTGTGAAATTGGAGTTGTTACATGCACACTCTCTTTGACATGTCAGTGTTTCTGGTGTATTTATTCTATTCTAAATTAGTTTAGGGGGGTAATAGAACTCTAGTTAGGTTTAGGTGTGTCTTTGGGATTTCAGTCATAGTCTAGGGGGGGTACTTATGCTTTATCCCTATAAACAAATATCATTCTTATTATTAGGATAAACTAAATATATGATTGAAGAAATATGTTGAAGGAAAACTTCAACTTGCAATAAAATGATTTATTCAAAAGTTAACCAATAAATTAACTATAGTTATTTTCAATTTTTTTACATATTAATCATATGTTATTAACTGGTCACTGTGTAACTTACAAAATGAATATGGTCAATTTATGACTCTTTAGCTTGCAATTAAGTTAGGAGGGTGAAAATAATGTGAAATATTTTTAATAATTAATATTTAACTTATTCGATATTTCATAACATTTTGAATTAGAATAGGGGTAAAATCATATTTCAACTTGTAACTTTGTGGCTTCCCAATTATAGTATAATATGATTTTGTTACATGTATTGTCACATTATTTAATTTTTTAATATTACAGGTCTATTTGTCATGTGCATTTTCATATTATTTAATGTTTCCGTATTACGAGTCTATCTGTCATCAATATGTTTACGTTTATTTAATATTTCATATTATCTTAATCTATTACTAGACTTACATATATATATTGCTATATCAGGAGGAGATCCTTGAAACAACATAAAGTTATCTATGTGTGACCTATATGTCACCGGTTTGAGCCATGGAAGAAGTAACTAATGTTTGCACTAGGGTAGGCTATTTACATCATACCCTCTTGGCGTCAGACCTTTCCCTGGATCCCACTAACACGGAATGACATTCCTTAAAGGACTTTCTTATGGGGCGGGGGAGGGGGGGGGGGGGGGGGG
>JAJOOR010039942.1:0-14816 GCA_036250505.1 Solanum acaule | reverse complement strand
CATGGTGATTCAAAGGTAATACTTAGTGTAGGTAGGACTATGGACCCTACCTATGCATTGCACAAGTAGAACCTAGGGTTACTTATGTTGTTATTATACTATGATGTAATGATCTTAATGATTGAATATGCATGAGTAGTATGTCTTGTAATGAGTAATATTGTATTAAGATTATGTTTAGAGACTATGCTTATGGTGATGTTTATTACTCTTTGTGCTTTGATGAACTATATGTGAGTTGTTTATGACTTATGTTCTCCAACTCTTTTAAGGATGATGTTCAAAAGTGCATAGCATGGTTTCAAATGAAATGTCCCTTTTAAGCATGTTTTAATGGTTTTTATGCATGACTTTCATACTTAGTACGTGTGTTGTACTAACCCATATTTCTTCTACATTCTTACAAAGTGTAGGGTTTGGAGATATGGTGTCTTATACTTGGAAGATAGGTTTATAAGGAGCTTGGGAATGAAGACTTGGGGAGTCCTCATAGTTTCAAGGTTGAACCTACCTCGTACACTTATGTCTTTATGTTTTATGTCTTTAGACTTGTGTAAGGGCCGTGTCCCTAGTAATTATTAAGTAAGGGTCGTGTCCCTAAGTTGTTATGAAAGAGTTGTTATTCTAAATGTTATAGATGATTTGAGACATAGTGTCATAGACTCTCTCTTATTTTATGAAGACTTCGATTGTAAAGAAAAGTTTTAAATTTTCCGCTATTTTCATATGCTTTAATGTTCATGATATGCTAAGGGCTTGTATAAGACCTCCGAGAGGTCGAGTACGCCATGTTACGACTAAGGGGTGCTCTTGGGTCGTTACAACATGGTCGTCCTTCGCCGATGCAGTCGGCGAGTCACCGATAAGGGATGCAGTTGGCCTAAGTTCTTCCTGTTCCAGGCCCAGTTTTCTATAAATTTAGGCAATCTAGGAGTGACTTGGCGATCCACCGAGTTTTCTCGGCGATCGTCAGGCTTGTTTTTTTCTCTCCTTTTCAGCTTGTGTTGTCCTTTTTGCCTATTAATGTCCTAGCTTTTTTCCTCAACCCATATACCTGAAAATCAAGGATCTTTCATCAGTTCATGGCACAAATTTAGCATTTGAGGACACTAAACCTTTCTAAACAAAGTCCTAAATGAGTCCAAATCTTGGACTCATCAGAAATCATGAATCTTAACTTGACTTATCATTTTGGGATATGGATAATCACTACTTGTCTTATTATCCATGGAAGGGCATATCAAGTAACCAATCTAAACTAGAATTCATCAAAATAGCTCCTTAATCATGATTCAACTTAGGTGAGAAAACCTTTCAACCTTATGAACCCTTTATGTGAGAAAATCCTTTCACAATCATGTTTGACTAGTATGTGAGAAATTTTTCAAAACAACAACAACAACTTTGATGATTTACTCTCAATGTAACCTTAAACCATTTTCATCAATTTCACAAAGAAACATACATATCTTCATAAATTAATATTTCATAGTTCGAAACGTATATCATATCATCATAGTTAAGAAATCTTGCGTCATGCATGGGTTCATGAAAATTGAACTTAAAAACATGCATGAAAAGACATAAATTAATTAACTGGATCATAATTGAAAGGAACCCATGGCAATTGAATAAAACCCTAATTTGATTGGGGAATCCATCTTTACAAAATTGGGGATTTTAGGAACCCTATGGAGGAAAGAGCTTCATAGGTGAAAACTATCATACCTTGGATTTCAAATCCCAAAAGTTATGGTGTTAATCAAGACTTGAATGGAACCCTAGCTCTTCTTCTTCCTTACACTTGAGAGGATGAACTTGAGCAACTTGTAGGAATTTAGGAGAATGAATTGAAAGTGGGTAAATTTGGGTTAAAATCATTATATAGGGTTTGAGGTAGAAGGCAAAACGATGTAGTATATGGTTAAAATGGTTAGGGAAAAGACTAAAAAGCCCTTAAAAATAACTGTCGGACCTCCACCAATCCGTAGGTCCAACTACGAACCATCTCGATCAAATGTTGGTGGGGTACAGGGACTTGAATTTGGAATTTCCAATGACGGGACTATGTACGTTCTGTTGGTCCACTTATGAATTGTACATACCAACCGTAGGTCTCAACTTTGACCCTCAAAATTTCACCAAGTCTGGGACTCACCTACGAGACCTACCTATAACTCGTATATTGAACGACGGACAGTCCAGGTGAATCCTAAAAAGGGTACTAGAACTTGACATTGGAAAGTCATTTAACTTTCCACCTATGGTTCCCAAGTATGGCCTGTAAGAGAATCTACGGTCCGTTGGTGGGGTTTGTCGGTACAGACATCAGTTCTAGAAAACTAGTATTTTTCTTTCTTTTCAAATCTAAGGTGTAACGTAACATTTTTTAAAATAGTTTTTAGATTGGTTTGGTTTGTCTCTTGTTATGTCTTGTGTTTTCTCTCAAATTTTGCAACAACCCCATGAGTTTTGGAAATCGTGAAATGCTTAAGTTTTCATTAACAATAATTTGAGGATCGATTGTGTTCAATATTAATATCTTGAATAGTACTCATTATGAGCATGATGTATAGTGTTTGTGTTGCAAGAATGAAATTGATATGGTTTCACTTTTGAGCGATCTCTTTGAATCTAAAATTTACTAGTTGAGCTTTCATGTGAACCTTGCAATGAATATTGCACATACGTTTTTGATATTTTTGAGCTGTGCTAAATGAGTGTATTTGAAGTTTCATGTGTGTGGAATCCTAGAATTTGTCCTGTTTGTCTAATTGTCTAAATCTTTGGTAAGTGAAATGCATGATCTCGGGCATCAATTAAACAAGGGAACCCACATTTCCATATCCTTTGTGACTACCTTATGAGGGTGTGTATCCATTTTGGCACCATTTGAGCCTAAACCATTTGTTGACAAACCACATTGAAACCTCTTGAGCCAAAATTGTCCCCACCTTCTCACCCAAAATCCTTTTTAAAGCATTGTTATGTTTGAATAGCCAACTTAGGCCAAAAGCCTAAGTTGAGGTTGTGGAAAGGAAGGAGGAATGAAATTCAAGTGAAGGGCAAAAAAATATGAAATGAGACTTAACTTTGAGTTTGTTACAAAAATAAGGAATCCCTCCCTATAAAAACAAGAAAAATATTGTGATGAGCAATTTTGAAAAATCGAAATGAAAAGGAGAAGTTGGTGAAATAAAAGGGGTTCCGATTAAAGTGATTGATGAGCCAAAGTTTGAGCTCTCACATAAAAAAAGAAGGAAAAGAACTTGAGAAGAGGTGAAGATGAGAGCAAAACTTCTTTGAAAAGGTGAAGTCACTAAGCCAAATTGATCATACCTTAACCCTCTACCACATTACAAGCCTAAAAGACCCTTGAGATCTTGCATGAACTAGGTTATGTGATGATTGGAAAATATGGGCAAACCTAAGGGATGAAGCTTGCATGTATTTCTCTTTTGAGAGAGTGAGAGTTGCATTGATTTCTCATTTCTTTATTGATTTTCTTTGTGAGAGAATGGAATTGTTCTTGATGTGAGGGTACTAGAATTCATTTGTTGAAACATGCATGGTCTTGCATTAGTAAAGAAGCTATAGTGAGCTTACGTTGAAACCGGCTAGTCATCATTTGAAGCTTTTTTTATCCTGATTGAGTGTAGCATGTTGTTGAGAGTAGTCTTGTAATGACACTTCCATGTTAGCTCTCATGGAATACTATTGTAGACACCCTTATTGAGCTAATTATGTTTTTGATTTACTTGAAGACAAGCAAAGTTTAAGTTGGGGGTGTTGATGAGTGGTAGATTTACACTCATTTAAGGCCTATTTAGCTCAACAATTAGTGTCTTCAATGCCTAATTATGTCCTATTCTAATAATATTCTGATGATTTACATCTATGAAAACTAAAGGATAAGGCAAGGATAAATGATTGAAAGAATGACCAAAAATGTAAAAAGAAGTGTAAACTATGCATTGTTAATCGCCAAACAAGAAAGGTAGATAGCCTAATCGGTATGACCTCACCCAAATTAAGAGTGCACAACACTTGCATTAATTGAGGCAGGTTGGTGAACTCCACACGTAAAGGCGACTTGCTGAATGAAAAGGGCAAACTTGTTGATCATAGCCAAAAGCGACAGTGTAAGGAGAAAAATTGAAGGTTTGAAAGGCGAAATAAGGTGGTGCTCGATGATACACCAAATGTGAAAGGCAGACTCGAACGAGCTCGTCGACTGAGGTTCAAACACCTGAAGCCTAGAGCAAGAAAAAGGCGAGCTGGAGAGCAGTTGGCGATCCGTCTAACGTGATCGGCGAGCCCAACTAACGTCGCCCAATGGGTCATGCATTGAGTTTTGGGACAGTATTTTGGATAATTATAAATATCCTAAAGGAGAGAGAAAAAGTAGTTTTTGGGGGAAAAGAGTTGGTGTAAGTGAGAAAATTGAGGTGTGAGAAACTTGAGAGAAAATACTTTACCTTGTAAAGAACACTTTCTAATTTTTGGGGCTTTTCAACTTTTTTCTTTAAATTGATAAATTGAAGTTGAATCCAAAGTGTGTTTGCTTGTAATATCTTAATTTCATGTTACTCATCGCTGCTTTCATGAAAGGCATGATTTATTTGCTTTTTGTGATGGGTGGCTAAGACCCCAAGATCTAGGGGTGCAATTATGTGATTGGGTGTTGATTTAATGTAGTGGGTATTGTGTTATGCCTTGTTTTTCTGTTGTTCATACATGAATTTGGTCTAATTAGCATGAGGTTAACTTATGGGTAAAGGTTTCAAACTTAATTCCTACTCCCGATCTTCGTCGATGCTCAAAAGAGATTGATTGGAGTGGGTAATTTGTCTGATACTAGAAATATAGGTTTGATGTCTATAACTTGCTTAAAAATATAGGTTATGAGTCAGATCTATTTGCCCTATTTCTGTATTGAAAGAGACAATAGAGTAAGGTATTGGGTTGTTTAGTATAGCACATAGATTAGACCGAAAGGAGATTCTATGGAAAGATGCTATGAGATCAAAAGAAGATTAGTGTCATTGAAGATGACCCAACCTATTCATGAATGTTCATCACTATAGAGAAATACAATTACCCCTCTGTGACATTGATTTCCAATCTTGCACCCCTAGATTACTTGTTACTTCTTGAATTTCTCAAAATTTAGTTTAATTGTAACCATTGATAACCAAATCCTTTTATTAAATTGGTGGAATCATCAACTCACTTATTTCTACTACTACAAATGAATGATTTTACAATCCAATTTCTTGATAGAATTTTCTACGATATACTATTCTATGTGGGATTCGATCGTGACTCTTAGTTTGGTACTTTTTATTAACGACGGTTGATGTCTCTTTTAATTTGTTTTGAAGAGTACATTTGAGAGTTATTAGTATTTATATTTTTAAAATGATACAAATAATATTGAAGTATGTATGTGATGAAAATCCTTAGAGGAAAACACAAGTATGAATTGATGAATGATTACCCTATTAGATTGATATTTATTGTCATCACAAAGGAGTAATTAACCTCTAAGAAATACGAAAAATATTTGTGATAAGAAACACTCATTTTTTTGTGCTCTTGCTAGGAGTAAACGGTCCTCTTCAGATAATTCATCCAACCTCTACTATAATAGAAATTGGCAATGAGTTTACAAATACTTCTAGTATTGCGGAGTAGGCTAATCACCGATGGGGGAGAGTATGAATGAATTCTTTTTCATAAATTGTAATATTTCATTTTGTTTGTCCTGTATAGATTGGGTGCTTGTTTAAGTTCATAAAGTGATTGCTTAAGGAGGAAAAATAGAGATATAATGATTTTAGAGGATGAATTCGTCAAGACCCAAGGCTAGACCCTAGATGTGACACGACGTACTTGACCCCGAAGGGGTCTAATACAAGCCTCATAGAATTTCATTGCATTCGATAATAGATATAGTACTGAATTAAAACTTTCTTTAGAACTATAAAATCAAAATACTCATTTAAAACACTTGAAACACAGCGGAAGTCTATTGTCTCACATGCCCATCTAAAAACAATATCTCAAACATAAGTAGGGTCACAACCCTTTACAATCGAAAAGTCTAACAATAGTCTTTTACATGAAAGAAAATGAAACTTCAAGAACTTGTCCTCGATCTATGAGAACATACCACTTAGTCTTGGGGAATCTCAAATCCAAGATTCAACTGGAGAGAAAGCAACTCACTTGCCGGAACCTACAATTTTTGGTTTCTTTGGGGTCTTGGGGTTAGGCTTTAGGGTCCTCCTCAAGGACCCCTAGGGTGGTCCTTGGGGAGTCGTACCTTGACGTTTAACCCCTAAACCCCTCAACCATAACTCGGGACAACATTTTACACCCTCAAACCTCATATCAACTCAAACACACACTAGTTAGGCTCTAGTTTCACCTATTCATTTTACGGGTCGTTACATTATCCCCCACTTAGGAACAATCGTCCTCGAATGACACTTTAAACACATTAAGGGATTAATGACTCAAGACTATCAGCCCATCATGCATGCAACATTATAAACATTGCACAAAACTAGGAGGAAACATCAACTCCACATCAAAAAGCCCAATGCAACACAAGAAAGTAGGAACTACATCTACAAACTCATTATGCATCATAACTTCAACATTTCTCATCACATTGGAAGAATTACCTTCTCCAACTCATATCATGCTCATCATTAAGCACATTATGCAATTTCTTCATAAAAGCACATTTAGGCATGTTCAACAATTCACCTCATGAAACATATAGACAACTCATACTAGATGCACATCAACATGAGGAACATAATTCATGAAAACTCAATTTCTCATTTAGACATAAACTCATCAAGAACATGCATAACATAAGGAGACCATGGAAACACATATTCACACATGACTCCAAAACATGAAACAAGCTACAAGGAACTTTTGGTCTCAAGCTTGAATAGAAATAGAAGGAAAGAGATAGGGATATCGAAACTCTCAACAACCTTACTATTCAACATACTATCCCCCATTTAAGAGTAAACCCAACTAAGGCTAACATGAAAACAACATAGGAACCTCAACAAGACATTCACAACCATAAGGAACTATCACTTACCGGTGCCTTCATCCAGATCAGCTCCTTTGTCCTTGTTAGCTTGAAGCATGTAGAAACGATTCTTCCTTGGAGCATTAGGATCCGGCCATCACGAGAACCTTGTTTGGCCTCCCTTCCTTTGGCTGTAAGAGTAGGGCAATTTCTCACTTGATGAGCACTTTTTCCACACCAATAGCACCCACTAGTACCGGCTAGGCACTTCCCAAAATATTTCTTTCCACAATTGGCACAAATGGGTTTAGGAAATGGAGATTCACTTCCTTTCTCTTGGTTAACCTTAGGAGTGCTTGAAGAATCTTTGTTTGGAGCTCCTTTCTTGAATCTAGGTTGACCTTGCTCATCGGACCTAGACCTCTTCAATTCCCTATTCTTCCTCTTAAGTTTGGACTCCGCAATAGATTGAACAAACACCATAAGTCTAGAAATGTTCATATCATCATGGAGCATCACCATATGACACTCTTCCTCAGCTAGGTTGGATACACCGGTAACAAACCTACTCATCTCATCCCTAGGGTTTGACACCAAAGATGGAGCACACTTAGACAATATGGTAAATTTCAAGGAATACTCCTCCACACTCATGCTACCTTTTATAAGGTTGATAAACTCCTCCATCTTACATTCCCTCTTCTCACGGGGAAAGTACCTACCAAGGAATTCTTTCTTAAATTCCTCCCATTCTATAGGACCCGATCCTATAGGCCTATTGCTTTTCCATTGAGTGAACTAAACTTGGGCATCATCCTTCAATTGGTAGGAGGCAAGTTTGGCTTTTTCCCTAGAAGTCACCCCCATAACATTGACTATCTTATACACCTCATCCAAAAACTCTTGGGATCCTCTACCACTTTGGAACCAAGAAAAACCGAAGGATTCATCCTCACAAAGTCTCTAAACCTAGAAGCCATAGTACTCACCATAGGGTTCACATTAGCCTCAACACCTCTAGTAGCTTGAGTCGTCATGGCTTGAGCTTGAGTAGTTATGGCTTAGGCCATCATCAAAAGAGCCGACCTAACTTCCTCATTGGTCATGGCCGGAGCTTCAACCGGAACTTGGTTGCCTTGAGGAGCTTGGTCACCTTGAGGACCTAGGGGATCTTGGGGAGGAACTCCCTCGTTCATAATCTCCTCTTCCACTCTCCTTGCGGTAGTCCTTATTGTATTCATATCCTATAAACACAAGAGAAGGATTAGGAAAAGGACACTTATAGAGCTAAACTCTAAGGCACGACTTCAAGAATAATGAAAGAAATGTAACTTCCTAATGTCCCATAACCTCTCACTCATAGACGTGTCGCGACTCACACCGATGAACAAGACTCTACTAGACGTGGCTTGTGAGACATCAATCCTAAAAACCATTTCCAAAATATTGTGCTCTGATACCATGTTTGTCACGACCCAAGGCTAGCCCCTAGATGCGAAACGACGTGCTTGACCCAGAAGGGGTCGCATACAAGCCTCATAGCATTTCATTGCATTTGATAATAGAAATAGTACGGAATTAAAAATTTATTTAAAACAATACAATCAAAATACTCATTTAAAACACTTGAAACATAGCGAAAGTCTATTGTCTCACATGGACATCTAAAAAAAAATATTTGAAACATAAGTAGGGTCACGACCCTTTACAATCGAAAAGTCTAACAATAGTCTTTTACATGAAAGAAAATGAAACTTCAAGAACTTGTCCTCAATCTATGAGGACATACCACTTAGTCTTGGGGATTCTCAAATCCAAGCTTCAACTAGAGAGAAAGCAACTCACTTGCCGGAACCTACACTCGTGAAATGCATGGATGGCATCCCATACTACCACCCACACTTCATAGAACTTCTCAAGAAACCATAATACACATCCCACATGATGGGAATAGGCATTAACCGACATAGACCATGAGAGCAAACCATGGAATCCAGTGTCATATAGCCCCACACCGTAAAGAGGTGGTCTACTTGCCTAAGGTAGGACCGGTAACATTTAGCTTAGGTGGATCCACTAGCTAAGACCTATGTAGGCACATAGTTATGGGATAAAAAGATGTTCATTAGAACTCTAACCTAACATTGGGAGAGTTTCCATCTTACTATATCCACTCGGTGCTTAGCCTACATTCCCATTGAGTATTTCATTCACATTACATCATTGCACATGAGAGGAATTCCATTGGCCTATCGACCCAAGTCACATCATTACACATGAAAGGAATGCCATAAGCCTATCGAATCATGGTTCATTATTAGGAAAGCTCTAGAGTCTTCGTGAAAGGAATGTCATAAGCCTATATATTCATGGTTCCTCATTACATTGTCATAATCATGAAATGAATGCCATTAGCCTATCGATTCATGGTACATTTACTCATTAGGAAAGGAATGACATAGGCCTATCGATTCAAGAGTCGTCATTACATTAGCTCATTTATGAAAGGAATGACATAGGCCTATCGATTCCTATTCATTTAAGTCAGTACACATTCATTACACAAGAGAGGATGCCTAAGCCTACCAACTCAAGGTTCAACAATCAACTATACTTTCATTCATTCAAGAAGAGGATGCATGAGCCTACCAAATCAAGAGACATTATCACATTACTTTCATCTATACAAGAAAAGGATGCATAAGCCTACCAATTCAAGATATACAATAAATAGGAGAAAACCCTTCACATTCTATCATCAACATTCATTACTGCATAATTGAGAATGTCCTTTCAATCATAGCACATTTACATTCTAAACATGATTATCATACTATCATTAAGATCACATGCATACCTCCACATCATAATTATACCTTAACCTTCACACCTTGCCTTTCAAGGCCATGGATCACATTCACCCACACACCTTAGATTAATGCAATTAGGCAAGAGTAATAACATAATTTCAACATTATATATCCATATAAACATAAACAATTCACATACTTCATGATCAATCAATTCCTAATCACAAATCACAACTTAGGAATTTGGGGAAAAACATGGGTTCAAGGAAGAAATCATCTTAATTCATCGTTATAATCCACAATTCATTCATAATTCAATGCAATAAAACCTTTGAAAACGTTTGGAATCGAACCCATGGTAAGATTGAAAACTAGGGTTTTTGGGGAAATATTGGAGACTTGAAATCACTTTTGAAATTGGCTCCTTGAAAGAAACTAAGTCAAGGATGAAGACCCAAATGGTTTCAGTAGGTAGGATGAAGTCACTCCATACCTTTTAGGGAAGAACTCCACGAAAATCACTTGAAAAGGTTAAAACTTGATCTTCAAAGCTTGCTTCCTTCTCCTCCAATGGAGGTTTCTAGATAGAGAACTTTTCAGAAGAGTGGTTTCTAACTTTGGGGTGATTTGAAATAATCTTTTCTAAAATAGAGTTTAATACTTTAAAAACTCTTAAATTATCTTAGTAAACCTATAAAAACCATCCATTAACTAAACTAGACTTAAAATGAATTTACCAAACTAGCCCTAACTTGGCCGAGTCCAAGACAGCAACAAAGTTGCCATCCATGAACCCCCACCCACGGATTGTGAGTGGGACCACTGGCCATTCTGGCAAATCGTGGTTTTCTTCTACAACTCACATTTTGGGGGCTTGACCTACGGAGGCCATCCACGGGGCGTGGATGGACCTACGGGGCGTAGGTCCCCTTCCGTATGTCATAAGATTTTGGGCAGTTTTTGGTTTCTTTAGGGTCTTGGGGTTAGGCTTTAGGGTCCTCCTCAAGGACCCCTAGGGTGGTCCTTGGGGAGTCGTACCTTGATTTTTAACCCCTAAACCCCTCAACCATAACTCAGGACAATATTTTACACCCTTAAACCTCACATCAACTCAAACACACACTAGTTAGGCTCTAGTTTCACGGGTCGTTACAGAATTATCGGCACCTTGAACTGTACTATCGCAACTGTGCTCTGAATTTTAAATTATGACTATGAGAATATACATTTTCTTAGAGGTGAAATCTTAATTTGGGGAGAAAAAAGGTTTCGTGTTTGGATTGATTTGTTTTTAGTGGCTTTTGGCTTTAAAACTTTTTTTTTGTGACAACACAAAAAGTGTTTTGAAGCACTTTTTTTAAAGCGGAAAAAGTATCCAAAAAGGGCCAAAAGTCAAAAGTTTGGTGTTCCCAACTTATGACTTTTGGCTTTTAACTTATAGGTCAACTTGGAAAAGGAAATCCAAACACCTCCTTAGTATCTTATTCTAATATTGTTGGATCAAGATAGTGAGCATATGAATAAGTAGAAACCATTGTTTGAGTTAAATCCACGAATAGTTCAGAAAAGTGTAAATAAAATATTACAGGGATAGCAGGTTGATAAAGAAGAGAAATCAAATAAAATTAACTTATGTAAAGAATAAAGTTTGGGGAAAAAATTCATTAGCATTCTCTTGAAAAACATATCAAAATTACAGAAGAAATTAACTTAGCTATGATTTCCAACTTTCGAATGCATGATATTTAATAACACCTCATCATATTCACATTTATTAATATTTTTAACCATGATTGCAGCCTAGTGTACTTAGAATATATGATTGCTACAATTTGTTCACCAATCATTGCTTGTGTGATACCTCAATTTTTTTGAGCTTCAAACTTACTCAACTACCGCAAATCACAATTGAGGTTTTTTAAGAGGAAGAAGAGTAGAAAACTTTAAAAAATCATAGTTTTAAAAATTAGAGGAAACCCTCTATTTTTAGCCAATAGATTGTATGAATATATTCTAATTGTGTCTTTCGGTAAGTGTTACCTCTCAGAAAAGTCACAAGTTACTATCACAACCCAAGGACCCCTTAGGCGTAACATGGCGTATAAGACCCCGAGAATCCCAAACAAGCCACTAAGTATTCATAACATAAGAAATAGAATAACAGAGATAAAGAACAACATTTCAAGTCCCACAAGTTTTTATAAAAGTAAAGTGGAAGACTAAACACGTGTCTCATTAGCCATCTAGTACATAAGAATGAAAACTGAAAGTAAGAAAGAAAATTAAAAATGATGAAAATCAGTCCTCGAAGCATGAGGACTCACCAAAGCTCGGAATCTCTCAATTCAACCTCTAGCCACGAAACTGAGAATCCTGACTGTCAGACCCTGCATTTTGGGGAATTATAGGCAAGAGTATGCATTAGTACAAACATGTACCAAGTATGTTAGCCATGCATATAAACATTTAAATCATGCTAAAATTGGACATTTTCATGAGCATACAATGATCAAGCTAAAACATAAATCTTGAATGTTAGAAAACATAAGTAAAAAACCATGATCAATGCAAGTGAACATCATCTTGAAACATACGTATGATACTTCTTGAAGTAACCTTGGTTCATCATAACTTTACTTATTGTGGGAAGTAGCCTTATTGACATATAAGACCATGTGAGCTAGCAACATGGGATCCGGTGTCTACCCCACACCAAAAAGAGGTGTCCTACTTGCCATGGTAAGGACCAAGAAGTTATTGTGGATCCACTATAGCTAGTGTCTATCTATATAATCTTATGTTGACACATAGTTATGGGACACAGGTAATCGCCACTTGTCCATTAGATTCTAAGCTTAACTTCCACGGAATAGTTCTTAATCATATTCATCTTAGCTCATGAAGGAACATGGGTAATCGCCTCTTGTCTTTTACTTAGAGAGCATGGGTAATCACCTCTTGCCTCAACATTAGCATAACTTCTTAGCATTGGTTTATTTTAGGTGAGAAGACCTTTCATCCCTAAGAACCCTTATTATGTGAGAAATCCTTTCACAGTCATGCTTTCATGTGTGTATGAGAAATTCTTTCAACAACAACATAATTGATACTTCACTCTCAAATCATCCTTAAAACATTTACATAAATTTCACAAGAACATGCATAATTTCATAATTCACCTTTCAAGGTTCAAAACCCACTTTCAATCATCAACGTCTAGAAAACATGAGTTCGACATGGATCCATGGGAATTCATCATAAAGTCATGTAATTCTATTCATTCATGCTTGATTTCATAAAACTCTTCTTTCATAATCCAAGACCCAAATTATATGCTCATAACTTGGAAAACATGGGAATTACATGGTTTCATGGGGAATCATCATAAAATCATGAGATTAAGAGAACCCAATTGGGGAGCTCTAACTTTGAAAATAGGAGAATTTGGGAAATCCATGAACGGAAGGAATCCATGGATAAAAATTATCATACCTCAATGACAATTTCTTAACTTCAATGGAGGAATTGGAGAATTGACTTGCAAACCCTAGCTTGGACCCTTCTTCTTCAAGTTTTCTAGAGAGAGAAATATTTGAGAGGAAGACTTGTTCTTGTTTTTAAAATTTAAGAGAATGATTTTCAATTGCGAAATTTTGGAGTTAAAACACTTATATAGGGGTTTTGGTGAAGGGTAAAACAACATAATACTAAGCTAGACTAAATAGGAAAAGACCTAAAAGCCCCTGAAACTAATAAGTGACGACCTAGACGACGGCCCGACTGAGGGTCCATAGGTCGAACCACGGACCGTCCTGTTGGGGCATCATTTGGATCAGAGACTACCAACTCTGGTCCTCCAATGATGGGACCCACCCACGGACCATGGTCCAGTCGATGGACCGTGGGTCCCAACCGTTGTTCTCCATTTTTGACCCCAAAATCCTTCAAAGTATGGGACTAGTCTACGGAACCTATCTACGATTCGTGCATTGTACGACGGACTATCCTGCTGGACCGTTGAAAAAGTATTGGAACTTGACATTTTAGAAAACCTTACTGGTAGACCAACAGACACTACCTACGGTCTGTGGTTCATTCCACGTGCCGTGGATGGCCTCCGTCGAAAGGGTATCAAATATCTGAAAAGGCTAAATTTTCTCTCTTCTTGAATATGAGGTGTTACATTATCTCCCCCTTAGGATCATTCGTCCTCGAATGAGATTCAAGACATCATAAGGAAGGTAAGAACTTAACCTAATAGTCCAACAAGCATGCAATTACATAAATGCACATATCTGAGGAGGAAACTTCAACTCCAAGCTAAAGCATGTTCAAAACATCATATCATGAAGTCTATATGCAACTCATACTCAAATGCACATAAACATGTAAAAATCAATCAAATTGACTCATTTTCTCAAAACTGAAGCTTTTTCATGAACATGCATAAATGAGGAGATCTTCGAATATCTAAGACACATGACACCATAAGAGTAAACCATGAGGAGCTAAATACCTCAAACTAGAGTAGGGGTAGAAGGAAAGACATGAGGATATCAGGACATCATATCGGTGTCGGCCTCCCAAGTAGAACCCTCAACTAACTGATTCCTCCACAACACTTTCACAGAAGAAACTTCTTTATTTCTCAACTTCTTGACTTGCCAGTCTAAAATCTCAACTAGAACTTCTTCATAGGAAAGATTCTCATCAACTCCCAAATCTTCTAAGGGAACTATAGATGTCGGATCACCAACACATTTCTTCAACATAAAGACATGGAAAACCGAATGCACCGATGCCAATTCATTAGGCAATTCAAGTTCATTAGCAACCTTACCAACACACCTCAAAATCTGATATGGGCCTACATAATGGGGACTAAGCTTTCCTTTCTTACCAAACCTCATTACACCCCTCATGGGTGAAATTTTCAAGTAAACCCA
>JAJOOR010039941.1:0-11931 GCA_036250505.1 Solanum acaule | reverse complement strand
AATAGTAATAATAATAAAAATAATAAAATATTAATAATAGTAATAATAATAATAATAATAGTAATAATAATAAAATAATAATAATATAATAATAATAATAAAATAATAATAATAAATAAAAATAATAATAATAATAATAGTAATAGTAATAGTAATAAAATGATAATAATAATAATTATAATTATAATAATAATATAATAATAATTCAATATGGGCAATTTGGAAATTGTATAAAAGAATTAAGGGCAAAAAGATAATATACTTGGTCAATATAAAAGTGCTTTTAAGTTAAAAAAAAGCTCCCCTCACCTAGCTTTTAGCTTTTGGCTTAAAATAAGTCATTTTTGACTTAAAATAAGTCACTTTGCTAATAACCAAACACTCTAATAAGTCAAAAACTGGCTTTTAAACCAGTTTAACCAGCTTAAAAGCCCATCCAAACAGGCTCTAAGTTTCTAAGCCATTATTTGTGCTTTGAATGGCAATTTAGGATAATAATTAGTTGTCTTCCATTTGTATTTTCTACTCAATAACTATGCCAACTATCAGTCGCGCAAAGTTAAATACAAATATGTTTTGGAACAAAAATAACATCATGCTACATACTCTCATGTCAATGCCTTCACCTTGCTGAGGTGGATGATCTAGCAAGTTCACTTCACTACGTCTCAATTATGATGACAGTATCCCCATTCTTGCGAAGCTGAGGTATGTTTTCTCAGTATTGAAGCATTATAATTATGGTTTGAAATTGAACATATTGAAATAGATATTGAGTTGTGTCTTGATATGCCTAAGTTTAATTTGAGCTCAAATGAATTAGACTCAAATTTGGATCATGACCCACCCATTTTAACCCGCTTAACCTTAATAATTTTAACATGTTAATTAAATTTCAATTCAATTTTTTACAAATGAATAAATAAATTCTAAAAAATATAAAATAAATAGTAATGATACCTTCAATATATAAACATACATTACATTAATGCAAATAAAATCTTAAAACAAATTGAAATTGAAGATCTTAAAGTGGAGCTAAGAATCGAGTGATTTAAGATTGACTCAATTCAAATGAACTCAAACTTAAAATTCTTGGGCAAGTCGGGCAGATTATCTCTATATTTGAGCTCATTTTTAGTACCCCTTATTATAACACTTTGCTTCCTCCCCACCTAAACTATTTTTTCACAAGCATTATATCATTGATCCATTTACTCAAACCACAAAAGGTCATTTTCGATTCTTGTCAACATCTCAAACAAGCATGCCAAACACACTGCTACAGAGTTTGATTCATTGGGCGTTTGTAGGACAAAACCAATGAGGGGCACAGCATACAACACAAGCACTACATAATCTACCTATAATACAGCTCAAGCCCTATATAATCTACTCTCCACAAGTACATACAACCTCTCAAAACATTCACTACTCCCGCATTGTTCCCCCAACTAGATATATACAGGATGGAGATAGCAACATACGAGCAACTTGCAAGTTTGAAGCATATGAACATACTAGATGCACATCTTTTCATTACACAGTTCTCTTCGTACCATTGTCTCCACCAATCATATGCAATGACCACGAATCATCTGAACCTTCCTCCAGCTTCTTAGACAGCTTGGATTGCGTTACCTCTGAAATCAGTTTTTATAGGAAGGTCCATTTTATCTTTTGCAGCACCCAAGCCGTATGATGAAAGCAACCTCCTCTGCACCAAGCATCAGATAACGAATAAGATCAAAAGATAAATATAAGATAAAGTGATAAACAATGGATTATTGACCAATTCATTTAGCTTTCATGCTATGCAACATTTATCCTAGTGAAAACAGGACGGTGAAATACCCCAATGGATATACGAGGTCACTCCAGATCATAATTCATTTTGAATTCTTTTTTATCCATCTCAACATCCATTTGTACTGTTTACTTTCTTCACAGAAAGAAGAGAAAATAAGAATGCATATACACTGAGCCAAGCTGAGCCCCAGGCACGTCAATTTTAACCTCGATTCATTGACCTTGAGAAACGACACATGTACGGCTCAGCTTGGCTTGCTCTTTCCGGTTCTTGCCTCCACTTGGTGATGGCTGGGTACAAGTTCTTGCCTCGCACAACTTCAGCCATATAACCCAACCACAACTTCTGAAAGCAATTTCAAAAAACATACTAGAGCACCAAGCGTAACTATTCATCTCATGCTTCTACAAAGACTTCGTCAATTTGGTATGTACCATCACTACTTATTTTCTTTTGAACTTAATTAAAAATAACACCCTAATGTAGGTACAGAGATTTGAACTGAAGAAACTTTCCACGTCAAAAACAAAGAAGAAAAGAAAATTTAATCTCAATAGCATGAAGACTTGCAAGTCCTTAAGCCAACAGGAACAACTAGCATTTATAAATGATTTATTTTCTTTCTATTATGTGAAGATTCTCGTATTCGTGAGACGTTTCTTGGGGCACACTCGGTTTTAGAAAGAATCAGGTTTGAGTTTTTTCCGAGCAGCTTATTTTAAACAGATATTTCTGGAAACTGAGCCAAGATGTGCTTAACAAGCCAAAAACTATCCAGAAATGGAACTTCCCACAAAAAGATTAAAACAAAAGTTATCCAGAAGTCCTTTCCAAACTCAAAACTCGCTACAAAGTATGCCATAAACTTTCAGAACAAAAACCAAGGTAAGATAACTTAGTGGTGGCGGAACCTAAATAAAGGGGTGGTAAGAAGATGTGACGCCGTTGACCACACAGAACAATGGTAAAATATAGAAAAAGATAAAGACTGCAAGGACACTGTGATAATCAAAGGTCATTACTGCAAACAAAGGATCCTTGGTTGTGACTACAGAGGGGGCCGCCGAAGGGATGCATGCGGCCAGGTGAATTAAGAGTGAAAACAAGAGATGCATCTAGGAAAGGTATTTAGTGCCTACATAGTAAATCAAAATCAGTCACAAGTGTAACTCCCAACTATAATTTCAGAACGCAGATGGCTCCCAACTATAATTTCAGAACGCCTGTTCACATCTAGACTCATGATCCCAGCAAGCTTAGACACCGTAGCCTGAGTTATACGTGGTCAAAGCCCAAGACAACCTGAGCTCAAGTCCAACTCAGCAAATGAAGATCCCTAAAAAAAAAGGAATTTTGTAGAGTTGGACTTGGTTTCTTAACACTACAAACTATTGCATCACGGGTACAATAAGATACTTCAAAGAAAATAAGACTTAACATATCAAAAACACAATAAAACAGAAACATAATCCCTCTCCAAAAGGACCAAGTGTAATTCCTCCAGCTCTATTAAGACCTTGAGACTTCTAACTAGATCACATTACATAAGCCTTTACTGATTATTCAGATATGATGAAATTCACAGATTGTGACTTACATGATCCTCAAATTCAGGGCTCGATAAATTGAAGGATAGATTCTTCATCAACATCAGTGCCTGCAAACCAACAAAACAGTATCTTTCAGTCAAGTGAGATGAAGCAATTCATAGACGTCCATTTCAACATGCAGCATGCAGTAGTGGATATCTGAGGTCTGATTAAAGAAAGTTAACATCCCCTCTTAATCCGAAGAATCTAAAACTCCAGGAACCTAGGCTTTACTGCAATTTGCAGAGGGAGAGAGAGAGAGAAATTCCTTCTGTCTATTTAATGTTAACCTATAAAATTAACCATTCAAGTTTTTTATCAACATGGTAGTCAAAGAAGGTCATCTCAGTTAGGATCAGACGAGTATAAGATTTAAACCTCATATACAACAAACACAACTACGCCTCAATTCCAAGCTAGGATATACACCTCATGTACAGAGTTACAACATGCAACATAAGTGTCTCTGCACCTTTCTTTGTTCACAACTATACATCACGTGAAATGCAAACTGGAACTAACATCAACATATGTATGTCTGCTAAATCAATTCCAACATACCGTCTGAATATCAATGGGGTCCATCTTTTTTAATCTCTGTAAGTGGTCCCTCGTACTTGGATCAAAGACACTGCCAATGAAGCTGTAAACTTGAGCAAAGTCTGGCATAACTGCAATTTACAAAGCAAAGGAAAACAAATCAATTTGTTGAATTAATAAAGCTTTGTGCAGATAAAAATAACTGCAAAGAAAGAAGTAACAGTGATCTCTGCCTTGGTACTGCAACACATCCTTTTAGTGTGACATGAACAGATGGAACTAAATGAGGATAAAATAAAGAGCACAGGGAAACCAAATATAGCCTTTTTCCATCTGCTTACACGCAATATAGGACAAATAAATTTGCTCCCTTTACCCCAACAGACTGAATGCTACCTAACTACTATCAGAATATGTAAATATACACAGCTGCAAAAAGTACAGCTATCATGTGCAATGCGGTACAAATGTCATGTGATAATACATTTTCTCAGTCTCGTCCTAACAACCTTCTTTTCCGGGAATATCTCCCTGGCTCCCCTTAGATTTCCTAGTACTTTCCACTTTCTTCTCTGTTTCCTTCTTGTACCTGATTTTAACCCATGAACAATTCCTTTGCCTAAATTCCACTATTAGGCAAAAGAAATGTTGCCACTATTCCTTGTTACATCTAGGAATAGCCATCCATTTATGCAACTGAGAGCGTGAGGGGGAAGCTCAAATAAACGGCTTAGCATAGAAATCTGTTCTATTTCCACAATGGGGGAACCTTCACCATAAGGTTCAGTTGGTCAGATGATCTTTTTCCACCAGTAAATAGCTCTAAATATCGACTGAAACAACATCAAACTCCAAAAACAAATAATTCAACATTTCTACAAGCATTCCACAATCCATCCCAAACACCCGCCAATCAACTAACACCCAGTTTAGGCCTAACTGTCACACACTACTTAGGTTAGTAGGGAAAGATCATTACCAAAACCTATCTGAGGCAGAAGAGAATGCTTTGCTTAACATACAGTTCTACTGAGCATTTCACATCATGTTAGTGGGCGCTAGCACAAACTGACAATTTCTTTACAAGCCAATGCATGTTCCGTACAGATTTATATTTTGATCGATGAAATTTGTTCTAATTATTCTATGCACCGAAAGCGTGACGGAAAAGGATCTGACCTAAGAAGTACATTAATAAAACGAGAAAGACAGCTTAGAGGCCTACACAGGCAGCGCAAGTGTCACAAATATTTCACCAGCTTACACTGGGCCAGATCACACACATCCTGAGCAACAAAAATACTCACCTTTCATTTGCTTCTGGCTCTCCTTTTGGTCATTGCTCTCTTTAGTCTTATTAATCCTAGGGATGTTTTCATTACTGCTGCTGCAACAATTTTGCATGACTCCTCCACTGGATAATTGTGCGTCATCTGAGAACAACAAAATTCAACTTGTAGTTTTTCTTGAGCAAGGCGCTACAAATTACTTATATCTCCTTAATATCAACAGACACATACCTTTTCTCGTCTGTGTCGTGCTGATGGCAGGCACACTGTCGTAAGTCCAGGGAGAAAAATTAATTGTATTTCCAGATACTGATAAAGGATCGGACCCGATACCAAATCCTGGTTCAGGCAAAGCACCAGGAGGTTGAAATTGGATGCTGCCAACTTGGGACATAACTGTCGAAGGCAGATACAACAATACAAGCTACAATTAGTTTCAGTCCAATATCTTGTAACAAACAAACAGATGATTGACATTGTCCCTACCCTTTTTAGGAGCTTTTTGTGGATAAGGATGAGCAGCTTTTCTCTTTGGGCGTGGGGGAGGTACATGTTCACTAGTTCCACTCTTCTGGACCTTCAGAAAGTATTTCTGTGCATGGCTACGTATCTGCATAGCTTGCTCTTTAGTACATTGACACATATCAAAATATAAAACATAATAGTGAAACTGTGACCAGGTAACTGGCACAATCGGCATAGACATTGAGCTGATATTAGTTTGTCACCAACATACAACAGATGTTGCTCCTCAGTCCTCATCAATTACATGTTTTAATACCATTAAGGGCTCTTGTAAACGTGTGATAAGTCATATAAAATGGCAAGTTTCATAATTAAGCACACTTCTAAGCAAATTGTCTTGGGTCAGCACAAGATAAACAAAAGATAAGCACTTTTTTCTAGTTTTAAAAAAAGTATCATGTCAAATGCTGATGGGCAAAAAGAAATAACATAATTGAGAATAGTTTTGTCTAACAGTTCTAAGAAAATTGCTTATATGTATGTATAGACATACATATACAGTGATATACATACGTTCTGGGTGAATTTGAGTCTTCATTGACATATAAGAAAGCCATTGGGCGTTCCCACAAAAAACTTTCTATCCTGCATACCTTGGTAGTTAAACAGAGAGGTAGGAGATGAGGAAATATGATAATATATCTGCATCCAGGTGAGAGGTACTTAAGTCACATTCTGGGACACCATGACTAATTTTAAACAAGAAATAAGAGGTGGCTCCCCTCAGTATCCAAGAGAAAGTACTGCCAACATTTTGTATCTGCCTACACAACATTTTCATACCTAGATTTTACTTTCATTTGTTTATATATCACTTTGACTACCACTCACTTTACCATCCTTCCGGTCCAGAGCCCACTCCCATCCTTAGTTTTCTTTACAGTCTTTGTTGTTTCTTACACACACATTTCTTTGTGCTTACAATTCACACACATTGAAAAGGTAAAGGGAGAACAGGAGAAACACAAACTACCCTAAATCACCAACTGCATAATTAAGTAGAACACAGTTGGTCAATTCAAGAAAAGCAAATGTTGCACAACTAGGATCTAACTTCTCTGAGGATAAAAATACACTCTCAATCTGAAGGAAAATTTTCGCCAGATAACTAAGATAAACGTTATTTATTTTGTCTACAGAACACATCAGATATCAGATATTCTTTCAGGCCACAAAAAAGAACAAATAAGAGCCATCTGACTAACAAATTACCTGGATAACAGTCTTCGACCCAACAAATGCTTCAATCTTTTTCCAATCACGGTCGAACCTGAAAGAACAAGTCACAATAATTTAGGATATGCATTTTCCATGACTCTTGAATTGAGATTCCAGAATAGATACTATCCATGATCCTAAAGCTAAACCTCGAAAACTATCCCAGCCTCGATTTCTTATTAGCTTGTTCAGCTAGAGGTCACAAGTGTTGGCACATAGCTTACTACAGTGGCAAAGTTGAATATAGTCTACGAAAGAATAAACACTTGAAAGACTTCTCCTTACACTTATCAAGGTTTAATTATAGTAAGTGCATAACATCGATGACAACATCAGATGGGGAACTTTTCTTCTCAGCTCCCACTTTTCCCTCCACTGAAGCTTGGCCAAGCCCCAAGAGATTGATACCATCCAGTATAGACTGATTTTGTTTTTCTTCTTACTAGTAAGTAGCTTTGATAGCCTACTCAAAGTCAACGCTACCAGGATTAGACTTTGCATTTATAATGCGGCCTATATGCTTCTCCTTACCTCTGATATGTAGCTTTGATTTTAACAAGTATGTACCATCAATGACAATTAAGGAGAGTGAAATTTATTAAAAATATGAGATAATGAGTTTTGCTTCTTGGTTCCTACTTTTCGATCCACTGAAGCTGGTCAGGAGATGGTGCTGTATATAATTAAGACTAGCTAATTTTTTCAATAGCTAGGATGACTTTGCACCAGATATAACAACAACTACACCTTAATCTCAAGCAAATTGGGATTGGTTATATGAATCCTCATTGGCCCTGTTACACCTCATGGCAACTTTGCATATGTATATATAACATAAAGGTTGATCCTTGTCCCCCCTAATTCAGAGCTCCTGCGTCCATCCTTGTCCCCTCCCCATTTCCCCTTCACCTACCCCCAATGTTTTAACAATTTCCCATTTCATAACATAACCTAATAAGTGCAAAGCTTCCATTTTTATCTAGTCCTGTTCAACTTCCACAACAATAACAACTAGTAATATCCACCACACACAAAACAGCAAAACACAAACAAGTGCCTTGAGCTAAAATAAAAACAAAGAGAGACTCACAATTGAAGAGCTTCAAGAAACTTGTCATGCTCCTGCTCAGTCCAGCTCTCTCTAGACTTAGTAATCGTATAGGGCTTCCGTGTCTTCTTGCTGTGATCATCGGACACCACCACTCCCAAACCTGTATTCGAATCCAAATTCAAACTCCCATGTATACTTGTACCCGATTGTACCGGATGCAAACCCATAAGACCCGTTTTCATCGGATCCCCCATGTAGTGAAAATTTTGACCCGGCGGTGATGGATATACAGACACCATATGTTATGTATCAATATAGAAACAGAAACTTCAGCTTTTTGAGTGTTCTCTCTGCTCTGTTTCGTTTATGAAATGAAAATTTATTGAAGTTACACAGAGAAATGTGTATATATATAAAAAGAGAGATGATTAACCGACATTATTGCAAATGGAGGGAAAATTGTGATCATGGACGTCCACGTGTAATTAATTGGAAGGTGGAAATGAGTTTTGCATTTCTCAACAAAATGGCAGGTTCTAGAAAGTTTTATTTTGTGTATCATACAAGTATGACTAGTGGGGACCATACTTACTCTTTAATAACCACACATTTTTAAAAGTTATATTCATCCCCACCCTTTCTTTCGTCTCGTATTCGGAATCTGCATTGAAGCACTGATTAAATTTAAATTGCACATTATGAGATTCATTCGGGAGTTGCAGGGTCCATTCGAGAGTGACACACTCTCAACAAAATTTTCTCACTTGAACTTGAGACATTTTGTTAAGGGTGAAACAATTCACCATTCCTTTCTACCGCTTGTCCTTCCTTTTTACTCTTATTTAGTCTTTTTCTTTTAAAAGATATAGTCTCGCATCACCAATCAAAGTATGCCTTTTAATCTTATTTGGTCTTGTTCTTTTAAAAGATATAGTCACGACTCACGCTGATGCATTACCAACCAAAGTATGTGATGTAGTGAATGAGACTGTTTTTTTCTTAATCAGAGGTCTCGAATTGTAGCCGTGGATATGGAAAAAAAATTTAGCAGGGAGTTGGAAAACCAAAAAATGATATAGTCACGCTTCACAAAGAAGCCGTCAGCTGATAGCCTTTCCACTTCAATTTTTACTCTTTTTTTGGTTAAGTGAATAAAGTCTTGGTATATATGGACATTCTGGGCAAGCTACAATAATTCTTATAGTCAGCTTGCCTGCCTTCATTGTAGAAAATATGAATCGCTACATTATTTATTTCTTTTAGTAGTTTCGTGCCCTAGCCAATCATAAATCTACTAATTGATTGTTTCATTCTTACCCTCTTGTAATCTAAAATAAGAAGATTGAATTTAAAACTTTAGGTTAGTATTAATTCATTTCTGACAAAATTTCAATTAGGGTTATCCATGTTACATATGATGTTATTGATGTCCTTAACCACACGATTATTATTAGTTGTGCCTCATCTACAAAAAATTAAAAAACTTCACCCTTGGACGTAAAAAAAGATTAATCAATTTTCCAATTATTACTCCCTCTGTCTCTAATTACATGTTCATTTTTGAATTGACACACCTATTAAGAAAACAATGATTGACATAGTGAGTTTACCATTTAACCTTATTAATTATGAAGTGGATGAATTAGAAAGAGGAAAGGCTCAAAATAGTCCCTCATCTTTGAATTAAGGCTCAAAGTCATCCTTGAGTTTTCACAAGGAGCACTAATAGTCCCTCATGTTTGCAATATTGGTGCACTTTTGGTCCTCCCCTAAATTTTTGCCTATTTTTTAACATTAATTTTGTTCACAATTTTATGTAAGGAATATCCAATCGTCTTTTTATATATTTAGTAGAAATAATAACTCTATGTGAGAGAAGGTATAAGAAGAATACCTTGTTCTGTTCAACAGAAATATTACTGTAGTTAAACTAAGAACATCTTAACATATGACGTTGGAAGAAAAGAAAAAATTTATACTATTGCACGTAAAATTATCGTGATGAACCTCTCGACTTTACCTGCAATACGATTTATACTAAAAAAAATAAGGTGTGTTCTCATATTCTCTCATATGGAGTTATTATTTCTACTAAATATATAAAATGATGATTGAATATCTCATAGATAAGTTCTAGATAAAATCAATGTTAAAAAATACGCAAAATTTTGGAGGAGGACCAAAAGTGCACCAATATTGCAAACATGAGGGACTATTAGTGCTCCATATAAAAACTCAAGGATGACTTTGAGCTTTAACCCAAAGATGAGGGAGTATTTTGAGCCTTTCCTCAATTAGAAACTTAAGATTTTTAAGAAATTCTACATTTTTCAAAGTAATTAATTGAGGGTATAATAGATATAAAAATTCATTTCTTGATTTGTCAAATTGGACAAGTAATTAGAGACAACTAAAAAAGGAAAAGTGGAAAACCGTCCTCATTTGTTAAGCACGGCCTCTCCCCCGTCGTCCTCTTTCTTTAGAGGACTTTCGCACATGTCCCTTGCACCGGACCTTGGGGAGGAAGTGCAGCAAGTGAGCTCAATTCCTCAACAAGTCTAGTCCTTAAATCCCTAAACTAAATAGGACGCTTATAATCGCGATCATGCCGCATCAACTCTTTCAGTCACTACTACCTGTGTCGCACCTACAGTGGTAGAGAGTTTGATAAGACTCTCGGATAAGAAAGATCAATCTTGAATAAGCTTCAACAGATTCTCATTATAAATCTTTTTATAAGCAAGGAGCAATTAGGGATAAAGGGAGAATCATTTATTTACTAGTGATTTGGCTTTAAAGGCATATTCCTTCTTCTTTGTTCACACATAGCTAATGGGTAGAACTTAGGTACAGATAAAAGGTAGAGCTAAGGGATCACTGATTGACCACATATTTTATTAAAAAATAAAATTTCACTATCTAATAATATATTAACATTTTGTTTGCAAATTGCAACATAAAGTTTTGCATAATTAGTAAGTACAATATCTAATTTCCAGTATAATACATGTAGATTTTCGTTGGATAAAACGGATTATTCAAAATGTGTGTACACGAATTGTCTAAGATATATGAGAAGAAATTACCTAGTAATAATCATTTGCTTATGCTGGAACAAAACTTTGGTGCTACAGGGATTGAAGGTTTTAAGTTAACAGCTATAAAGTATCATTATATACTACATTACTCATTACTCGCAAAGCATGCAAACGTCCATTAAAAAAGCAACAGTCAAAACAAAAGGCAAGCCTATTTTTGAATCCTCAAAATACAATAAGCCATTGTCATGGAAAGAAAGAACCCTGACAGGAGGCAATAATGAAAGTTACATTTAAAAACTTACAACTCTTGCTTTGAGGGAGACTCAATGCTTTACAAAACTACTTGTGGTAAGGTAAATATTCCAAACGAATCAGCACAGCATATGTTAAAAAATCATGCGCAGTGGTTCAAGAAACTGCCTAGTCAAGCCATCGAGTGATACCATCTTCTCCAACAGCTGCAAGTACTTCAACGCGTACATCCAAAACAGCCTGCAGGTTGCAGTGATGGCAACATCAAAATATTGGGTATTTCTAAAGTGGATGATAGAGAATAAGCATTCTTAAATAACTGATCTCACAATGGATGTAATCCACTCGATTAGAAACCACAGTTCAAAGAAAGGGAAAACAGATGTACTGGGGACATATTACCAAAATGGTTACAGTAAGTAACTATCATGCAATGGGGCATGGGAGCTAGGGTTCTGAATGTCTGAAGCAGAACAAGAACTTACCAGAGGATTCCTACAGTTAACTAGTCGACATTCTTCCATAGTGCCTTCAAATGTCCAACTCTCCCAAACATCAAAACTGTGACTTGCAAATACAAATTCCATTCTCCTATTTATCTGCAAAATCGGGGTCA
>JAJOOR010039940.1:0-11280 GCA_036250505.1 Solanum acaule | reverse complement strand
CCCCCCCCCCCCCCCCCCCCCCCCCCCCCCCCCCCCCCCCCCCCCCCCCCCCCCCCCCCCCCAGTTTTATTGGAAGAGGTACAATTAAGAGAAGGAATTTAAAAAGTTCCAATATATAGGAGACATGGTCTTTGAATTTTTGTAAGTAAATAAAAGGGGAAAAGGAATAAATAGGATTCTGATTATAAGGACGCCACGTAGGGGATGAATATTCTCTTATATATATATATATATATAAGATTGTACACAAGTAATACCTATTTGAAAACCTGAGAGCATTATGGTTGTACAAAAGTTTTCCAACTACAAACCCCAAATTTAAATGATAACTATGTTAATATTTGAAATTTTAGAGAAAAGATAAGGTTCAGCGACAAGTGTTTTTATCATTCATCTTGGCTTATTACAAAAGGCTTAGATACTTATAGTAATAGAAGCTTTTCAACAAGTTAGTAGACACCATATCTATCCAACAACTATTGATTTTCTTACAAAACATATTCCATAAAATAAGGACAGTCTTTCCTTTACAAATTAAACATAATATTTAAAAAGGAACCACTAAACAAAACACTATATAGAAATATGTCATTTTCTAACACTTCTCCTTGAGATTTTTCTTGGATGCTCCAAACGTAGCCCTTAGAACTTCAAATTTCTCCTTAGGAAGAGCCTCCTGTTGACATCCTTTGAGAGGGCGCAATGTCGTGGTAACTCGCCAAAAAATAGTACTTCAATTTTAAAAAGAATTAAAAAAAATTTAAAAAGGGTAAAAGGGGTAAAAAAGAGTTGCCGCCTAATTTTTAGGAAAACAAAGAAACCAATTAACAAATTAACTTTTAAAAAAATATCTATGAAACCAATAGATTCTAGGTAAGGGGTTCAAGTTATTCCGAAGGGAAGGTGTTAGGCATCCTTCAAAATCCACAATTGTGAATCCCGACTGAATTTATTTTTTCAAATTGAGGAGGAGATAAAAACAATATACAAGTATAATAAACAAGTGATATACACAAGTAATAAAATGAAACAATAATATAAGAAATGGCTTAAAGTTTGCCTAACATCGATATATACAAGATAATGAATAAAGAATATAATTCGAACTTCATTTGAATAGCTTCAATGGGAAGCAATTCCGTGTACCTGTAACGACACTTAGTAAAAGTGTTAGTAATGAATAAATATAAATAAATCAAATAATAACTTAAAAATAAAAATCCGTCTTATTAACATGGGAAGCCTTGTAAATCGACGATAATTTCTTCATCGGTCAATTTTAACAAATAAAAATATATGAATTTAAATTAAATTTTCGTCTTTTAAAATGCGGAGACCTCCAAAACCGACGGAGAGATTTTTTTTCATTGGCCAATTTTGACGTATAACTCTCAAACACAAAATTATATGAACCCACCCAATACCAAATCATAGTCTATGAGTTGGATCTCTAAGTTTGTTTGCAACTTTGCAGATAGTTGAAACTAGAAGCTTATTGAAACCGATCCTTTCAGCTGATGGAGTTCCAGGTAAGATAATTTTGTGCATTTAATAACTTATAAACACTACTAGTTGGAGTAATGAAAAATTACTCTGATTTTGAGTCTGTCTGAGCTATAACGTAACTGTTTTATACATTTTAAGCATCCTATTCAGCAACATACAGGATATAAAAAAAGGCAAAGAGAAAAAAAATAAAAAAAGGGAAAACATGTTTGGTCATGGCTTGAGTATCCAATGCTCTTTATTTCTATGGTTTTTCTTATTCTAAGATTATCATTCAGGATTAACTTTGAGATAAGAAACATATTTGAACTGAATGCTTGTAGCATGTTGTTGATTCTTGTGCCTTATTAGTGTAAAATTTGTTCCCTCTTATATGTGATATTCAGATCCGAAGGTCAACTCTTGACCAATTTTTGAACAAAATTCAACACAGTTAGTAAGGACTATGAGTATAGTTTAGACTATTAGTGACTTAGCAATGTTATGAAAATCTCAAATTGGTGACAGTTATCCTGAAAAAGATCATGCCTTTTTACAATGAAATAACAGCTACCAATAATAAATTTCATTTCAGGATAATGTACTAAAAGCTGAGTATTAGCATTAATATATGTTGACTGAAGTTTCGGGTTTCATTGTCAAGTTCTAATGTTATATATGGCAGTACCAATACCAAATGGGTGATCTTGACCATAATAGGAATGTATAATGTAAGTTCAGAGAATCGTTCTGCATTTTTCAACTCTCGTCTTTAATATTGTAAAACGACCACGAAAAATGGTTAATCTTGACCTCAATAGATAGTTATGTATATAAAATGAGGCCAATTCCTTGTCTGGTGCCGAAGAAACTCTAGCCTCCAAAGCAACTGATGCGTCCAACCCTACATTTGGTTAGAATGTAGGCAATATGTGTTAGTACAAAATGTACTAAGTATGAAAGCTAACATACCAACATAAAACATCTCAAATGGTTAGTCAACATAAGACATAGTCGTAAGAGATAATAACATAAACTATAATAAGGTAACATAACATCATAAGTCAACATAATGCAAGATATATGAACATAAGAGCTAAATCATACTTATAGCATAGCCTTACTTAATCTTCATAATTACAATAAGCCAACTCTATCATCATGAGTATCATATAAGCATTATTGACTCCTAGTCATCTATACCATAATAGTACCATTCTCAAGTAACCTCAAAAGCATACAAGTGAAAATCAAGAATAGCATCCCATAATACTACCCAAGCCATGTATCCCTTCTTAGTCATCTTAATCATAGTCTATATACATGGTGTAATTCTCAAGGCTTCTCTACCATTAGGGTGCCATACTTCTAGGCAACCTCAAAGCACACTTGTGCAATGCATGAAAATCATCCCATAATACCCTTCACACTAAGCATAACTTTGAAGCCATCCTAGTCTCATTAATTACCTAATTTCCCGTAACTAAGGGAATATCTCACCTTTAGTCGCTAAGTAAGGAAGGCAACTATGGCACAATCCTATCTCAACTCATTCTCTTTGGTAGCCCTAAGTCATACTTGTGCAATGCAATCATAGCATCCCATAATACTAATCATGCTAAGTATTACTTCTAGGTCCCCTTACTAATACTTCTTGGTTTGGAACCTAGTCCCTCTCTTTATCTTTAGAACAATATGAGGTACTCTCTTAAGCACATCTTAGTTCATTTAAAACTTGAACCCTATGAGATACCACATTTTGTATGTCTAAGTTCATTACTAGCATGGATACTATGAGGTACTTACTAAGTATGTCTATGCCCATAACACTTTGAACTCTATGAGATACTCTATAAAGTATGTCTAAGTTCCTTCTTCACATTGACCCTATGAGATGCTATCTTAAGCATGTCTAAGTCCATGTATACTTTAGAACACTATGAGTTACTTCATTAAGTAAGTCTTAGTTCATTATGCTTTGAACACTATGAGATGCTTCTCAAACATGTCTTAGTTCATTGGATATGGAGATTGCTACTAGGAACCTTAACTCAGCTATGTGAAAGACCCCATCTCATGAGACCTAACTTTGGGAAAACCCACACTCTACTACACAAGAGTTCCCCCTTTAACTTGGATAGTCCTCACATCGACTAGGTGTGGCTCTCCTTTCTTCTTGGAGTCCGGACCCTATCTTGTGTGACACTCCATCTCATTGTCAATATCCACTTGGTGCCAAGCATACACCCCAAGGTTTACTTGGTAAGCCTTGCTTAACAGTCATCTCTCATGGAAGGATGTACTTGACAACTCTTCCATGCTCAAGTGATTCTATAACTTTCATCTAACAAGCATTCATAAGGTAGGTTAGGTGAGTATAGGCCTTTCACCACAATTCAACTTATTTGACTTTTATTCTCTTTTAGACTTTACTCTCAAATCCTTAACATCAATAGTTAATCACATTAGCTTCACCCTAAAACCCTAGTTATTAGTATCACAACCATACTCTCTAGGTTTCTTTCTTAATCTCTTCTTTATACCTAGATTTCAAGGTAATTTGATCACATCTTCGTTACTAGGCGATTCTAGGCTTAATTTATCATAAAGGTTCAATTCTAAATTTACAAGTCAAGATCAATCATATACAATAAAATCTAGTTCAATTCACGATTATATGATCCTAAATTTGATCAATTACAACACACAACATTGGATTTGGAAGATCACATATGAACCTTCAACTTTGCCTCTAATGGCATAAACCCACAAAGATAAAATTCGGCAACTTTAGACTAGGGTTCATCATAGAAATCACCTTAATTCATCATAATATATTAAAAAAATACAATTCAATCATAATTGGATGCTATCCACTAGATTGGAATCACACCCAAGCCCTACCCACCATGTAATCACAACCCTAACTAGAATTGGGTTTTTGAGTTCACAATTGGGGGGGGGGGAATCTATGGGGGATCCATGGGTGGAAGAACCCATGGATGAATAAGCTTCAGATACCTTCAATCAAATCCCCAAACAAAGCTTCAAATCAATGGAGAATCGACCTAGATGCTGCCCCTCTTCTCTTCTCTTCTTCTTCTATTCTAGAGAGAGGATTTCTTGGAGAGTAATTTGGGGTCTTTAGATGGGTGAGATAGAATGATTATCTTAGGGTTCATTTAAGCTTATATAGGTGGTTAAATAACCTATTAACCGACCTGCATTAACGCCTAATTAATAACTAACCCGACCCCTAACTTGTAACTTAAAACGAAAAGCTGAAAAACTGGCAGCATCTACGTTTGGCCATCCACGGACCGTAGATTGATCTACTGTCCGTGGTTTGGTCTCGTGGTTTGGGTCTGCAACTCACCATTTGCAGTCCTGATCCATGCCCAAGACCCACGAGCCGTAAATTGATCTACTGGCCGTGAATT
This sequence comes from Solanum acaule, assembly GCA_036250505.1. NCBI lineage: Eukaryota > Viridiplantae > Streptophyta > Magnoliopsida > Solanales > Solanaceae > Solanum > Solanum acaule. The sequence continues at coordinate 6,355 of JAJOOR010039940.1, read as the reverse complement.
GGGGTGGTGAATCAAGCTGTTTTGACAGCTTTTTGGCCAATGTTGGGGTTCTCCTCAAGGACCCCTTGGGTGGTCCTTGGGGAGACGTACCCGGACGTTTAACCCCTAAACATGTCCATCTAAGTATGGGAATCCTCTATACAAGTTTCATCCCTCTTACAACACTCCAAAACTCAACTACAAGACTCTACAACACACTAGTTCAACTCACTAGTTTCCGGGTGTTATGATCGTTTCTTGACGTTTGGCCTCTAAAATCCTCAACCGAACTTGCAAAGCCTTTTTACATCATTTAAACCTTACCTGGACTCAAAACAACCTCTTTAGGTTCTAGTTTCACCTACTAGATTCCATCAAACAATAGCTAGGTCTAACTAGGTTCTACGGGGTGTTATAATATCCCCCACTTGGGAACATTCGTCCTCGAATGACACTTTAAACACTTTATAAAGTCTGAACTCAAACTTAGCAGCCCATTATGCATGAACTACATCTCATGCACATAATCAAGGAAGAACTTCAATCCCACTACTAGGGATGCTCATAACCAACTCATGAAGTCTATATGCAATCCTATCCAAAGCACTAACTCATGAGACAAATAATGCATATAGATCATTTCTACCAAGATCTAAGCAATTTCATGAACATGCATATAAGGAAAATCATGGCAACACATAAGACACACAATAACCCTACTAGATAGGCACACTATCCCCCACTTGGGAATAAGCCTACACAAACTTTTCTAAACATCATGCATACTAGAATAACTTCAAAATCCAACATAACAAGTCATAAAAGACAAGAAATCTGGAAATTTTCTAAAACATGAAAGAAACACATACCGGAAAAGGGACGTGAGGAGATCACTCTTGATCTTCTCTAGATTGGAGAGCATAAAACCTATTCTTCTTTTGAGTACCCCCTTCCGGGTCACTAGAGGCAACCTTCTTATCCTCCCTTTCCTTAGCCTTAAGAACCGGGCAATCTCTCATTTTTTTTCCCATCCTTCCCACACCCATAGCACCTATCTATGTCGGCTAGGCACTTACCATGATAGCTCCTCCCACACTTGGATCAAGTAAACTTGGGAAATGGAGACCCACTGCCCCTCTCTTGATCAACCCTAGAGGTGTTGGAAGAATCTTGGCCATAATATCTTGGTTTAGCCCTAGGCCTATCTTGTCCCTCAGACTTAGCATTAGAAAAATTACCTTCATTGGTCCTAGCCCTCTTTACCTCCCTATTCATCTTCTTGAGCTTTTGCTCCTCAATTTGTTCGGCATGAACCGTAAGGCTTGAAATGTTCATACTAGGGATGAGCATTGCTGAACGACACTCATTCTCCACCAATTCGAACACTCCCATCACAAACTTATTCATTCTAGCCCTTGAATCCGCCACTAGGGTTGGGGCATACTTAGACAATTAGGTGAACTTGAGGTTATATTCCTTCACACTCATACCTCCTTGGCGGAGGTTGATGAATTCTTGCATCTTCTTCTCCCTTAACTCTAGGGGGAAAAACCTATCAAGGAATGCTTCGTTGAACCCTTCCCATTCTATTGGGCCCGCTCCCAACGGCCTATTATCTTTCCATTGTTCATACCAAATTTGAGCTATATCCCTCAATTGGTAAGCGGCTAGTTCTGCTTTCTTTACCATAGTCAAACCCATAATGGTAAGCACCTTATATACCTCATCTACGAAACCTTGAGGGTCTTCCTCTACCTTGGAGCCATAAAACTCCGGAGGGTCATCCTCAAAAACTCTCTCACCCTCAAAGCAGCCGCATTCACATTACTAGCCGGAGCAACTACATCCCTATTGACTTGGGCCGTTACGGCTTGAGTCAATATTTGGAGAGCCACCCTTATCTCCACATTAGTCGTAGTCCCTGCTTCATTAGGAACTTGAGAAGGAGCTTGGTGTGGAACTTGAATAGGAACCTCTGGCTCCTCATCACCTTCCTCAACTCTCCTAGCATTAACCCTTGTATTAGCCATACCCTAAAAAACAACAACACAGATTAGAAGAAGGGCCTACTAAAGCCAAACTCTATGGCACGACTAAGAGAATGAAGAAGTAAGACTTTTCCTAAGTATCCAATAAGTTCCTATTCATAAATGTGTCACAACTCACACCCATGAATAAGACTTTACTTAGACGAGGTTTGAGACATCCTAAAATTTATCTCAAAACCTTATGCTCTGATACCAAGTTTGTCACGACCCGAGAGCACCCCCTAGTCGTAACATGGCGTAGTTGACCCCGAAGGGGTCGCATACAAGCTCTTAGCACATTCTTAACATAAGATAATAGAAAATACAGGAAAATTGAAAACTTTTACAATCGAAGTTTTATTTCATAAAGCAAGCTGAAGTCTTACTAAAACCTTTGTCTCAAACCATCTATTTAAAGTCATGAATAAAAGTCTTTGGGACGCAGCCCATACAAAGTCTAAAAACATTAATAAATGACATAAGGAAATAAAGGGTTTGTTCTCGAAGCTATGAGGACTCACCAATTCTTCAATCTTTCTAAATCCTTGAAACTCTAGCCTCCAAAGAAACTCAAGCCTCCAACCCTACATTTGGTTAGAATGTAAGCAATATCCGTTAGTAGAAAACATACTAAGTATGAAAACTAACATACCAACATAAAACATCTCAAATGGTTAGTCAACATAAGACATAGTCGTAAGAAATAATAACATAAACAACAATACGGTAACATAACATCATAAGTCAACATAATACAAGATATATGAACATAAGCGCTAAATCATACTTATAGCATAGCCTTACTTAACCTTCTTAATTACAATAAGCCAACTATAACATCATGAGTATCATATAAGCATTATTGACTCCTAGTCATCTATACCATAATAGTACCATTCTCAAGTAACCTCAAAAGCATACAAGTGAAAATCAAGAATAGCATCCCATAATACTACCCAAGCCATGTATCCCTTCTTAGTCATCTTAATCATAGTCTATATACATAGTCTAATTCTCAAGGCTTCTCTACCATAGGGGTACCATACTTCTAGGCAACCTCAAAGCACACTTGTGCAATGCATGAAAATCATCCCATAATACCCTTCACACTAAGCATAACTTTGAAGCCATCCTAGTCATATTCACCCTACTTGGTCTCATTAATTACTTGATTTTGCATGACTAAGGGAATCTCTCACCTTTAGTCGCTAAAGTAAGGAAGGCAACTATGGCACAATACTATCTCAACTCATTCTCTTTGGTCACCCTAAGTCATACTTGTGCAATGCAATCATGTCATACCATAATACTAATCATGCTAAGTATTACTTCCAGGTCCCCTTACTAATACTTCTTGGTTTGGAACCTAGTCCCTTTCTTTATCTTTAGAACACTATGAGGTACTCTCTTAAGCACATCTTAGTTCATTTATAACTTGAACCCTACGAGATACCACTTTTAGTATGTCTAAGTTCATTACTAGCATGGATACTATGATGTACTTACTATGTATGTCTATGCCCAAAACACTTTGTACTCTATGAGATACTCTCTAAAGTATGTCTAAGTTTCTTCTTCACATGGACCCTATGCCATACTATCTTAAGCATGTCTAAGTCCATCTATACTTTAGAACACTATGAGTTACTTCCTTAAGTAAGTCTTAGTTCATTATGCTTTGAACACTATGAGATTCTTCTCAAGCATGTCTTAGTTCATTGGATATGGAGATTGCTACTAGGAACCTTAACTCAACTATGTGAAGGATCCCATCTCATGAGACCTAACTTTGGGAAAACCCACACTCTACTACGTAAGATTTCCCCCTTTAACTTAGATAATCCTCACATCAACTAGGTGTGGCTCTCCTTTCTTCTTGGAGTTCGGACCCTATCTTGTGTGACACTTCATCTCATTGTCAATATCCACTTAGAGCCAAGCATACGCCCCAAGGTTTACTTGTTAAGCCTTGCTTAACGCTCATCTCTCATGGAAGGATGCCCTTGACAACCCTTCCATGCTCAAGTGATTCTATCACTTTCATCTAACAAGCATTCATAAGGTAGGTTAGGTGAGTATAGGCCTTTCACCACAATTCAACCTTTTGACTTCTATTCTCTTTTAGACTTTACTCTCAAAGCCTTCACATCAATAGTTAATCACATTATCTTCACCCTAAAACCCTAGTTATCAGGATCACAACCATACTCTCAAGGTTTATTTCTTAATCTCTTCTTTATACCTAGATTTCAAGGTAATTTGATCACATCTTTCGTTACTAGGTAATTCTAGCCTTAATTGATCATAAAAGTTCAATTCTAACTTTACAAGTCGAGATCAATCATATACAATAGAATCTAGTTCAATTCACGATTATATGATCCTAACTTTGATCAATTACAACACAGAACATTGAATTAGGAAGATCATATATAAACCTTAAACTTTGCCTCTAATGGCAAAAACCCACAAAGATCACAATCATCAACTTTAGATTAGGGTTCTTCATAGAAATCACATAAATTCATCATAATATCATTAAACAAATACAATCCAATCATAATTGGATGCTATCCACTAGATTGGAGTCACACGCAAGCCCTACCCACCATGTAATGACAATCGTAGCTAGAATTGGGCTTTTGAGTTCACAATTGGGGGGGAATCTATGGGGGTTCCATGGGTGGAAGAACCCATGAATGAATAAGCTTCACATACCTTCAATCAAAGCCCCAAAAAAAGCTTGAAATCAATGGAGAATCGACCTAGATGTTGCCCCTCTTCTCTTCTCTTCTTCTTCTATTCTAGAGAGAGGATTTCTTGGAGAGTAATTTGGGGTGGTTAGATAGGTGAGTTAGAATGATTAGCTTAGGGTTTATTTAAGCTTATATATGTGGTTAAATAACCTATTAACCGACCTACATTAACCCCTAATTAATAACTAACCCAACTCCTAACTTGTAACTTAAAACGAAAAGCTGAAAAACTGGCAGCATCTACGTTTGGCCATACACGGACCGTAGATTGATCTACTGTCCGTGGTTTGGTCTCGTTGTTTGGGTCTGAAACTCACCATTTGCAGGCCTGATCCACGCCCAAGACTCACGAGCCGTAGATTGATCTACTGACCGTAAATTGGAGTCCTGAATCAAGCTGTTTTGACAGCTTTTTGGCCAATGTTGGGGTCCTCCTCAACGACCCCTTGGTGATCCTTGGGGAGTCGTACCCAGACATTTAACCCCTAAACATGTACATCTAAGTATGGAAATCCTTTTTACAAGTTTCATCCCTCTTACAACACTCCAAAACTCAACTACAAGACTCTACAACACACTAGTTCAACTCACTAGTTCAACTTACTAGTTTCCGGGCGTTATTATCGTTTCGTGACGTTTGACCTCTAAACTCCTCAAACTAACTCGCAAAGACATTTTACATCATTTAAACCTTACCTTGACTCAATACAACCTCTTTAGGCTCTAGTTTCACCTACTAGATTCCATCAAACAATAGCTAGGTTTAACTAGGTTCTACGGGGTGTTACAATAGATTTCAAACAAATCGACGATTTTCAAACACTCTCATCACAAGGAATTCATATACTTTTATGAGGTATTATTTTTGGTAGATGAGGAATATTTTTGGTAGGTGGTAGTGTGGTAGGTGAGGTATTAACCAGCCAAATTTTATTATAATATTCTTTTTTCATGGTAAAATGTAATAATACTTATTGTAATATTCTTTTGATAGTTGTTTTAATCCAAATATTTTTTTAATATTATTTGTGATGTATTCTAGATATAACATATCTTGGGTTCTTTGGTACATATATAAATTTTCCTCCATTAATTGCTCTAATAGTTTATATCTTCCATAGATTCTATCCAATATCGTAAATATTCGTAGTTCATTTTAATGTGAATTTATTTCTAAATCATACCATTCTATTCTTTCGAAGTCTAAATCATGTAGGTCTATTTCATACCATTGCTGATTTAATATATCTTCTGATTCGTTATCATTAAATATTTTTTCTCATATTATTCTTCTTAATTTAATTTTTTCTATATCTTTAAGTATATATAAGATTAAAGTTTCATATTTTTTTATCATTTCATCATGCATGTATGTAGTGATATTCGTCGTTATGCAGGGTTTTATTTTCAATTATTCCTTCCTATAATATTTATAATCGATTAAATTTATATTAGATTATTATGAACTAGATTATTTGTTTATCATGTTCTCCTGTCACTACTAGCATCGTACTTTAGCGGATACTTCCTTCTTATCAGCGCCTCAACTTTGTTTACTCCCCTAAACGGCTTTCCTCGCCTACCGGTTTCAAC
>JAJOOR010039939.1:0-14174 GCA_036250505.1 Solanum acaule | reverse complement strand
AGCACAATTTATAAAATTAATGCTCAAAAAGGACAAATATAAATAATAAATATGAGGCAAATAATGATTAAAAATATGTATTTTTAGCCTCACATCAATAATTCGAAATATCACACAAAGAATTAATTAAACACATAAGCACTGTTTTAATTAAAGACAAACTCAATTATATCACATAGCATACAAACAATTGTTATGCGTCCTATACAAATTTGTGACCCTTTTGTGCCAAGGGTAGGCCTATCGATTTGAAGGATGTATTACGTCAATCCTTTCCCCCCATTGCTGGGAGCCTCGCCCTCTTGACTTGATATGTCATGTCAAGAAGACTACATAGTAGATCACCTTTTGCTTAGTTTAATAGTAGATCACCTTTTGTTTTGCTTAAAAGAAAATTCTAAGTGGTGCATATTGTGGTTGTTAGACGAGATTCTGCGTTAATTCTATAAATTCAGATAGGTCATTGAAAAGCTAGCTAGAACACCCTTTTGAAAGAATATCGTAATAGGTATCTTGGAGGTGCCCTGGAATTAGAAGAGCGTCGTCTCCTATAACAGCCTCAACTAGATCCGCTATGTTGACAACATTTCATTGCCCCAAACACTTTATAAATTTTTTATGAATAAATCAAATAGGGTTACAAACTGAGGAAAAATTGATACAAATAATTAGTTTTATGTAAGGGTACAATCCTAAACTAAGTCTTCGTGGAAGGTCCTTCCTTCTTGATTTTTTTTTCTCATTTTCGAATGTCAACACCTTTAGATGAAATGAAAGCTTGTGGAGTTCCTTCTTCGACTAGAGTAAACTATTAAGATAAACCCCAATCCCTATAGACAATGAATTGTCAAATGATGTATACATCCTTCGAATTTGAGCACACAATTATGATCGTCCATTTAGGCTGGATGCCATTATGGACTCAAGGTAGTCTTTCTAATGGGCCCCAACATGCCTTGGGTGTTGGGTCATCTTAGGTCAATGCGCTAAATCAGGGTTTTGGCTTCGCTATACTCTAGTTCACTAAGAGTGACTTTATTTGAATGGACCGGTGACCCAATCGAACAACTTAGGCTGGGGAAGTTAGTGATCGTTGACCATCCAGTGGCCAACTACATTCGCCAGAGTACCCCAATAAACAATTTGGATAATGAATGACTGCAGCCGCATAATCATCCATTAAGTAAGAAATAAAAAAAAGGTCAAATGGTGGAAATTATGTCATGACGCAATGCAAACATACATATAATTAAATAAATAATAAATAAATAACAAGTACAATATAAAAATAATCAACAAAAATTAGAAGATACAAGATATAACACAAATTTGAAAAAATGAACTCTTAATGGTTAGAACCTCTATATCCCCAACGGAGTCGCTATTCTGTTTACATCCCTACTCTATTCAAATAGGGCGATACATCGTGGTGACTCGAAAAATAATCAAGTAACTCAATTTTAAAACAATTTTAAGAATAAAAGAGTTTAAAAGGAGTCGCCACATAATTTTAGGAAAAAACTAGGAAACCAATTAAAAATATTTACGAAACCATTAGATTCTAGATAAGGGGTTCAAGTTATTCCGAATGGAAGGTGTTAGACATCCTTCGAAATCCACAATTGTGGGTCCTTACTGAATTCAATTTTTTCAAATGGAGGAGGAGTATAAAACAAATATACAAGTATAATAAACATGCAATATACACAAGTAATAAAATAAAGACAATAATATTAAACACGGCCTAAAGTTTGCCAAACATCGATATATACAAAATAATTAATAAATAATATAATTCAAACTTCGTTCGAATAGGTCCAATGAGAAGCAGGTCCGTGTACCTATAAGGACACTTAGTAAAAGTGTTAGTAGTAAATAAATACGAATAAAAATAAATAAAATCAATAATAACTTAGAAATAAAAATCCGTCTTATTATAATAGGAGGCCTTGGAAATCGACAGTAATTTTTTTATCGGCCAATTTTAACATACAAAAATATGAACTTAAACTAAAATTTCTGTCTTTTAAAGTGGGGAGGACTCGAAAACTGACGGAAAGATTTTTTCATTGGCCAATTTTAACAAACAATATATATAAACTTAAACTAAATTTTTCGTCTTTTAAAATAGGGAGGCCTCAAAAATCGACGGAGAAATTTTTTCATTGGCCAATTAAATAGCTAAGTTGGAGCAGCGAAATCACACATAATATAGTCAATACGATGGAAATGCTACCAACCAAAACAAATGTATGTTTCTCTGAAAATTTAAGAATATCGCCTAAAATGTAAGTAATAATAATAATAATTAGCAACATAATTAAACTCAAAGTTGAAGATCATTTCAACCAATTAAACTAAAGATACTACCCATAATAAAATATATTAAAATAGAAACAGAAATCACATCAACAGCACATAGATGAGGTTCATAGAGAAATGCCAATATAATCACTTTAACACATATTTTAACAATGAAAAATAAATGAAAACCAATACGTCAAGATACGAAAATTATCAAAAAAAAGCTACCACATAATTCATCTAAAATAAAGATCAAATCAGTTCCTGGAGTACAAAAATAACTCAAATAATGATAAATAACCCAACACAAAATAACAAGAAAAATGAAATAAAATAGTACTAGATAAAGTAAAAAAATGTCCAGCTTTTTTTTTTAGTAATTAATTAAGTAAGATAATAAGGACGAAAAAAATTAAAATGAAACCGACTGTTATTCACAATCGCCGGATTCCGGCAAAGTCATGACCTGCAAAGAAGCGCAAAAAATGACAAAAAGAGGAGAGGCAATAGAGGTTTACAGTGGTGTTGAGTTGGCTAGAGTTGTAGTTATTGATTGTTCCTTGAGCTCCACCGGAACTGCTCCGGAGTTGGTGGTTTGGAGCTCGGCGTTGCTGCTCGCCGGAGTTTAGATCTTGGAGCTCACTAATTTGCTATTGTTGTTGGTTTGTTGTGGTTCGATGGTGTTCTGGTTGTTTCCGGTCTCACTAGAGCAGCGAAAAAGAGTGGAGAAAGAGGGTTTTTGTGGTGGTTTGCTTTGCAACGGGGGTTGCTGGTTGTTGTTGCACCAATGATGAAAATGGGGTTTTGGGTGGTGGCGACTAAGGGAGAAAAAATGGGAGAGAAAAAAATTAGTTTTTTTCTATTTGGAAATCATTTCTTCCAATAAAAAAAAAAATATTATCCACCACCCTCATTTTTGACCTAATCAATAACTTAAATAGGAAAATAATTATGCAATGGGCTTAAATTGTGGCCCAAAATTATCGGTCAATCTGTGTATGTAAATTTTATCCGTATTTGAATGAATTTCTAGACAGTGCAAAATATCAAAATGAATATTAACAAATGTAACAAATAAAATGAATATTAAAAAAATATAAGGAACGTAACTAATGACATGTAAAAAATACAATTTTTAAATTAACCGATAAAAAATTCTAAATTTTGATAAATAAGAATAGGTATCGATAAACTTAATTAAAATTATACAAAATTTATCTTGAACTATTAAATAAATATAAAGCTTAAAAGTTACAAATTTTGAAAATGTTAGGCCAAAATTGGGTGTCAACAGTAGCAATCTCTTATCCCATAATAATGAACTAATGTAATGAATGTCAAGTACTCTGTGGGGAATAATGCTAAGCACCGAGTAGATATGGAATGAGATGGAAGCCCTCACGTGAGTTGAGGCGGGTTCTAGTAGCAATCTCTTTAGATGGATGCCCTCACGTGAGTTGAGGCGGGGTATCTAGTAGCAATCTCCCTATCCCATAAATATGTGCCCACATAGGTTTATAGCTAGTGGATCCACCTAAGCTAAATGAACGGTCCTACCTTAGGCAAGTAGGAATCCCTTATCTGGTGAGAGTGACACCGAGATTCCATGAATTGCTCACATGGTCTATGTCGGTTAAGGCTTACCCCCACAAAGAATGTTAATGAACTATGGCTTCTCAAGAATGCACTACTTAGTATGGGTATGGGATGACATCCATGCATTGCACAAGTAGGCTTTGAGAGAAGTTATGGTGTATTCCTTTATAATGTTAAATGAAATGAATGGGCTCTTATGATGATGCTAATGAGAATGTTGGTTAAATTTCTAATGAATGAAGGTGCTCTTAATGAAGCTAATGAAGAATGTTGACTAATGTGCTTAATGTAATGATGAATGATTTACTTGGATTGTATTATGAGTTACTTCCTTGTCATGCCTTATTGAATATGAATGTCCCTTATCCATGGTGACTTCAAAGGAGTACTTAGTGTGAGTAGTAGTATGGAATGCTATTCATACATTGCGCAAGTATGACTTAGGGTTGCCCTAGATGATGGTCCTAATGTGTTGATATGACTTATGAAATGTTTATGTCTCTTATGTATGAGTATTGGGTAAGGATGAAAAGGATGAATGGTAAGTTCACTTTTGGTGGCCTTGATGTGGTACTTGGTGTGGATTGTGGTATGGAACACTATTTATACATTGCACAAAGTATAGCTTGAGGGTTATTTGAGGTGAAGGTTTAATGTGATGAAATGGCTTATATGTGATTATGTTCTAATGTGAAGGAATGACTTGTATGTTAGTTATATTTGTATGGTATGCCTCTTATACTTATGCTCATGAAGTTTTCTCAAATTGGCATGAAAGCATGATTTCAAACAAAATGTCTGTTTTAAGCATGGTTTTTGCATGTCTATCATTCTTAGTACTTAATTGTGCTAACCCATATTTCTTCATTCTTACCAAAGTGTAGGGTTGTGGATATTTGATATTCTTTACTTGAAAGATAGGTTTCTAAGGAGCTTAGGGATGAAGACTTGGTGAGTCCTCATAGTTTCGAGGACAAAACCCACTATGTTTCCTTTATGTCTTTCATTGTATGTTTAGAGTCTTTGTATGGGCTATGTCCCAAAGTTGTATTCAAAGTATTATATGGTTTGAGACATAGTATAGAAAGTCTTCCGCTTGCTTTTATGAAAAATGACTTCGATTGTAAATTTAAAGCTTTAATTTTGTGCCATTTTCCTTATATCGAATGTTATTAATGCTATGAGGCTTGTATGAGACTTTTCGGAGTCTTATACGCCGTGTCACTTCCGGGGTGTAGACCCGGGTCGTGACACCTCATCTCTTTCCTTCTACTCCTATTCAAGCTTGAGGTAAGTAGTTCCTCTTGAGTTTTAGTATTTTGGAAGTCATGTGTGTTTTATGGGTTTTTCCATGATTTCCTTATGTTATGCATTCTTGAGAAGTTCATGTTTAGTAAGAAAATGATTTTTCATAAATTATATGTTCCTCATATTGTTGTGCTTTTAGTATGAGTTGCATATTTGACTTCATGAGATGAGTTGATGAACATGCTTTAGTGTTCTTTTGAGAGTAACTGCATATTGGCTCCATTAATATGGTGTTGAGAGTGCTTTTAGTTGGAGAAGGTAGTTCCTCCTAATAATATATGAAATGTTGAGTTTTCATGCATAATGGGTTGTTAGATATAGTTCCTACTTCCTTATGTTGCATTGACTATGTTTGAGATGGAGTTGAAGTTTCCTCCTTTGAATTGTGCATTATTTTGATGTTACATACATGATGGGCTGCTAGTCTTGAGTCTTTACCCCCGTAAGGTGTCTAGATCGTCATTTGAGGACGAATGTTCCCAAGGGGGAGATATTGTAACACCCCAAAAACTATTAGGCTAAACTAGAGCTTGACGTGAGGGTTAGAGTCGTAAATAACTCCCAGTACTCAATACATATGTTTTTGGGTTAGAACGTCTAGGTACGACTCCCCAAGGACCAACCATGGGTTCTTGAGGAGGACCCATTAAAAGTGACCAAAAAGGTGCATGGGCAGTGACCCACGAGGGGCCACTCATGCCCCGTAGGCCCCCTCACTCCTCGTGGGTGAGGGGCCGTGGGTCAAGTCTGCAGATTCAAGTCCCAGAACCCCGACACACGCTTCACCAGCATGGGTCGTGAGTCTAACCACGGTCCGCCGGTGATGGGGTCGTGGGTGATGACTGGAAACGATTTTGAGGAGTTAGATGAGGGGTACTTTGGGGTTTTCCATTTTTATTTAATACTAAGTGACGTCATTTTACACTAAATTAGACTAACTATATAATGATTTATGACCCCTAAATTAAGTCATCATCCTCACAATTCCAAAATCCTAAATCAAAAACCCATTTTTCCCCAAAACTCTCTCTCTCTAAAACTCCAAGGAAGAATAAGAAGAAAGTGAAAGCTAGGGTTGAAGAAACAAGCTTTTCCACTCAAATTCATTGGATTTCTTCACCAAGGTATGGTAGCTCTTCATCCATGGATATAATTCATCCACGGAGCCCCTTCAAAACCCCCAATTCCAAAGCTAGAAATCCCAAAAGTTAGGGTTTGACTTCAATCTCATGGGTTCCTTTCAAAATCGTTTCTAATGATTGATTTATGATATATTAGGTATTAATTGATGATTTCCTATGGTTTTCATGTTGAATTCCCCCAAGAACCCATGAAATCCCCATATTACTCAATTATGATCTTGTGATGTGAGTTTGTTGATTATAGATGAATGTTATGAGATTATGCTTATAATAATTGAGCTAGTTGAATTATGTTATTATCCATGTCTAATTTAGTAATTGTAGATGTGTTGATGAAATGTGATCTTGAAGGGCAAAGTATGAGAATTATGCATCATTATGAGACTTATGTATATGCTTTAAGAACACTTTGAGAGTAAAGTGATTATGATTATGATCTAGTTGTTGTGTTGTTGGAAGATATCTTTTATGCACACCTATGCATGAATATGATATGATGTGAAAGGTTTTCTCACAATATGATGATTCTAAGGTTGAAAGGCCATTCCCACCTATTGAATCTATGAGCTATAATATGAATTATGTTGGATTGAGTGTCAAGACATTCTTCCTTGAATATGAAATTAAGTCAAGACTTAATATGTAATATATGAGAATTAATGTTTAGCACCGAGTGAATATTGATATGAGATGGAGGCTCTTCTGTTAGTAGAGATGGGGTTTTCCTAGTAGTAATCCCTTGGGATGGAAGATCTTCTGTTAGTAGAGGTCGGGTTTCTAGTAGCAATCCCCTTATCCCATAACTATGTGCCCTCATAGGTCTTTAGCTAGTGGATACACCTAAGCTAAGAGTATGGTTCTACCTTAGGCAAGTAGAACAACCCCTTTTTGGTGTGGGGTAGACACTGGATTCCATGTTTAGCTCACATGGTCTATGTCGGTTAAGACTTATTTCCACTATGGCAACAATATGAACTACATGAGTGATGAACTATGGTTACCTAAGGAGCTTTACTTAGTATGGGTGGGATTATGGGATCTTATTCATGCATTGCATAAGTAGACTTTGAGGGTACTTATGGTATGTTTCTCTTATGATATGATCTATGATTTGATTATGCGTATGACTTATGTTATTCCATTATCTTCAAAATGATGTTTTAACTTAGTAAATTGCATACATTCAACTAAAATGTCCTTTCTAGCATGTTTTCACTATTTTTATGCATGACTATCATACTTAGTGCATTTTTGTACTAACCCATATTTTATACACTTTCCACAAGTGTAGGCTCTGGTCCTTGAGGTGATCTTCATTTGGTCAAAGCTTGGATTGGACTATTCTCCTTGATTTTGGTGATTCCTATGATTCGAGGACGGATGATGCTTTTGTAGTTCCTTTTCTTGTATTTTCATTTGTGGACTATGTTGTATGGGATGTGTCCCTTTTCATTTGATTCAAAGATTGTAATAGATGGCTAATTGAGACAAGTCTAGACTTCCGCTTTGCTTTTATGAAAAATTTCTTATGACTTGAAATGTGTTTTATTCTTTATTGTTCTATGCTTCTGTTATGATATGCTAAAGGGCTTCCATGGTACCTTTAGGGGTCCTATGTTCCTTCTTACATCTAGGGGGTACCCCTGGGTCGTGACAAGCAACCTGGAGCAACAAGGTGTTGCACGGAGGAGTCTGAGACACTAGTGGAAGGTGGCTCTACCTCAAGAGATGGAGTTGCGGATGGATCCACAAAAGCCTTTTGCAATCGTGTAGCAACCTGGATTGGTGGTGGAAATTTCATTATTTATTGATGGCACATGTGTAGGAGTGGATCCATGTGATTCTTTTGGCAGAATATCCCATTGTAAAGTTAAAAGTTTTTTCCTTTAACGGAGGAAAACATATCAGAAAAGGAAAATTTATTTTCATAAAAGATAACATCTCGGGAATTGTATATTTTTGAGATATATGATCATAACACTAATGACTGTGATGGACATTAAAATAGCCTAGGTAAACACAAGGAGTGGATCTTAGATCTAATTTGTGTTTCGTATACGGCTTAAGCCATGGGTAACAAAGGCAGCCAAAAGTTCGAATAACTTGGTAATTGGGAATTTTGCCAAACAACTGTTGGTATGGAGAATCATTACCGAGAGTTGATGTAAGCAATATGTTAATCAAGAATGTGGCTTGGTGACAAGTAAGCGACCAAAATATTAGAGGCATATAGGCTTGATGTAAAATGGTTTTGACTGTTTCAATAATGTGGCGGTGTCTACATTCATCCATAGCTACTAATTGTGTTGTATATGGGGGAGATATAAGGTGCTCAATGCAGTTGGGATGAAGGAATGTCTTGAGGCCTTCAAACTCACCACCACCATCAGTGTACACAGAGAGGATTTTTGTATGAGAATAGTTTTCAACAAGGGGTTCAAATTTGGAAAAAATTGTTTGAACCTCACTTTTGTTTTTAACCGTATAAAGCCAAATATATTTCATAAACTGAGCAACAAAAATTGCATAATATAATTTTTTATCAATCGAAAAAATTGGTGAAGGCCCCCAGAGATCACTAAAAATAATTTGCAAAGGATTTGTGCTCTGTAAAGTATTTTGAGAAAAAGGTAGCCGATGACTTTTATTAGAAGAACAAGAATTGCAATAATCAAACTTTTCTAAATTGGAAACAAGAATTGAAAACTTATGCAAGAGTGTTGTAACACCTCGTATCCTAGATAAACCAGAATGCAGATTTCGAGAAGTGCAGGTGCCACCTATAGATTGTAGGTTGGACCACGGTCTGTGGTCCACAGAAAAACCCAAGAAAACCTCGATCGTAGGTGGGACCACGGTCCGTGGAACATGGTTCGCAGAAAACCCCGACCCACGGACAGGACCTACGGACCACGGTCCGTGGACCAGGTCCATGGATCTTGGTTCACAGATCCCAGTCTTTGAGCCAAATGACGAAGGACCAGGACGAACCGTAGGTAGGACCACGGTCCGTGGACCAGGTCCGTCGGTCACTCCGACAATAATTAAGTCGGGGATCTTTTCCTATTTCGTTTAACCCCTAAACTACATTGTTTTAACCCTAAACTACGTGGTTTTGATTAGTTTTAGCCTAGAAACATAACTAGAACTTACCTAAATCAAATCATTAATCAAACTTAGAAAAATTAGAACGCTAAGAGGAGAAAGTAGTTAAGAACCCTAGTTCAAGAACGCAACAAGATTCCATCAGTTACAACACCGAAATCGAAAGATTTCTCCATGGAATTCGTCACCATGTATGTGGGATTTCACTAGTGGGTTCCTTTCTCTAATTAGGTCCCTAGAATTCAGTTAGATTCTTGATTCCCTATTATTAACTAGACCTAGGGTTTCTAGAACTTCAGCAAATTATCATGAATTAGTTATTTAAATGTTCCAAATCAGATTATCATGTTATTACTTGGTTTCTAGCATAAATTTTAGAACCCTAGCTATGTATTTCTTTAGTTCTTGAATTATACATACTAGGTCAGATATTTCAGTTATTTCAGATGTACTTGCCTCAGGTTTTGAATGTGTCATTATCAGTATATTAATGTGCATTCCCAGTTTGCATGTCAGTTTTGAGCTATCCAGTATATTACAAAATTCAGTCATAATGTGTTAATCATTTAATCTATTGGTAGTAGCACAATACCGAGTTGGACTAGGTTCAGTCACCCATATAGTCCCAAAACTATGAGCCACGTAGGTCCCTCTGTGGGCATTATTTAGTGATCACGCCAGTTATGCCTCTATACCTGTGGCAGGGTATATTGGGTCCTCTCGATGGGGCATATACATCGGACTCCACATTTACCTCATGTGGTTTTATTATCAGTTATTAGTAGCTCCCACAGTTCAATCAGACTCCATCGCATTGACCACATTTCAGTACAGTCAGTATTCAGTCTCAGCATGTTATAAATTTGGTCATTGCACTCAGTTAGCTCAGTATTCAGTATTTGTAACATGTTCATATTATACTCTTGCTTTATTGCTTGTTCAGTTATGTGTTTATTTAAGCTTTACTCTATCTTGCATGCTTAGTACCTTTCAAGTACTGACGCATACTCTGCGCTACATCTTCTCGTGATGTAGGTTCAAGTTCTCGGCATCTAGATCATGCTTAGATCGGTTCCCGATCTCCAGTTCAGCAGCATCAGTAGTGAGTCCTCATTCTTCGAGGATAATAGTTATGTTATCTTTCAGTTTTCAGTCGTTTAGTTTCAGTTTTGCTAGATTTAGCTTGGGCATGTCCCAACACTTTTAGTCCGTTAGAGGCTATTTTCAGACATAGTTAGATTCAACTTATAAGTATTTGAGTTTGATATTTCTTTTGTATTAAACTCTCAGATTTGATATATTCAATTTTAGTATATGGGTATTCCCCATCATTTCAGATTTACTTATGATTAGCTTCCGCATAAGTGATTATTATTCTTAGTATGCTCATGTCATGCCAACAGGGTTAGCTTAGGGTCACTTGTGATCCTAGGTCCCGTGTTTGCGTCTGGGGGTAGCTCGGGGAGTGACAAGTGTTTTAAGCACTCTTTTATTTGGATGTCCTAATCGTCTATGCCAAGATTCTTGAGATTCCACCTTAGTTGTTTGGTGGCTCATATTGCATCGGCCTCCTCCAATGGGCCATTTATAAAGGCCATCTCTATTCTAGTCATGTGCTAACACAACCCATGTGCTCAAATCCTTCACAAGAAAAGAGGACGGAAAAATTCCATGGATATCAGGTTGTCTTGACAAAATGAAGACACAGATATAAGATTACGTTTAATAGCTGGGGCACAGAGAGTATTTGAAAGGTGAAATTTTTTGTTGAAAGTATTTAACTGAACATTACCAGTGTGACATACATGAATTTTGTTACCGTTACCCGTGGTGATTTGCTCAGTCCCTGGGTAGTCATCCGAACTTATAAGTTGTTGTGAGTCAGTGGTCACATGATGGGACGCTCTGAAATCAATAATCTAAGGCATTGAAACATACTGTGCTTTCGCTTCCAAGCAGTATGCTTGATTCGACCACATAACTGGCAAACTGGACGATGTGGTTGAGGAGGCGCAGGTGTACGCCAATTTGAATGGGTGGGTGATGCAGGTTGTTGTCTAGAATTTTGTGGATGTCATGGTTGGCCTCGCCTATGGTTGCGAGGTGCAGAATTGATTAGGTAATACCTTTGCGCCATATCATCAGTTATGGACAGCGCTGCTTGGTGAGGCTCTTTATGGTGAAGAAAGAACTCTCTGTTGAGAAGCTTGTTATACAAGTCTTCATACGAGATAGGTGCATCTTGCGCTTGGATAGCAACGGAAATTGAATCATACTCAGGTCCTAAGCCACAGAGTATTTTTACAGCAAGTTAGTCATCTGGAATGGAAGCTCTTACAATTGCAAGTTAATCTGCAACATTCCTGATCTCTTGTAGATATGCAGTCATACTATGAGATTTTTTTGTAATTGTGGCTAAGCAGTTGTGAAGACTGAAAACTCGTATATGTGATTTGTTGGCATACAAGTAATGCAGTGCATCCCGGGCTTGCTAGGAGGTGGAAGTTTTTGTGATTGTAGAGGTGATGGTTTGGTCAACTGATGCCATCAAGACATTGTGAATCAACTGGTCCTGTCGAAACCAGATTTTGTACTTAGGGTTGGGTACCTCTGAAACATTCTTAAGGACAGTCTTGAACGGCGCTGTCATGGTTCCATCTAGATAACCGTGAAGGTCGTGGCCTAACATGAGAGATTCAACCTAAGCCTTCCAAATAACAAAATTGCTTAGACCCGCAAGCTTTATGGGTAGTTGGGAGCCTTGATTAAATTGAACCAGGTGGGTAATGTTATCAACAACAATAACAGAAGTGCTTGGAGTCATCATGATAGATAGAGGAATGGGATTTTTTTTTAGAGAGATGAGCAGATTTATCAATACTCGTTGGAGTTTAGAAGCGCTCTGATACTATAAAGATTGGGGATGAAAAATGATAAAATTTTGTTATACATTAACAATGAGCAGAGAAACTTTTTTAATACAAGTGAAGACCAACAACAACTCCTATACTATAGGAGGTGTATTCTTAGTGGACTGTTAATAATAAACGTGTCGTACTAAACCTATAAGCAGTAAATAACTAACTGATAACTGGCTATGCCTTATTATAGGGAAGATGCGCTAATAACTCTTAGGCTGATGTATTTCATTGAATTGACTTTTGCTTGTATTGTAGCCACAAAATCTGGCTCTTTCTTCTACCTCCGCCAGAAATTTTGAGGATATTTCTTTGGAGAAAGATGAGTCCACTTTCACATAGAATGCTTTTTCTTCAATTTTCTCATCAGGCCCATGTGGCTATCTTCATGAGCTAACAAAGAACTCATTAATTCATCAAATAAATAATTAGAGAAATCCTTGGGTTCTTTAATAACAACAACCACATGCTAAAAATTGTTGGTTAAAGACCTCAACACCTTTATTACAACAATTTCCTAGGCAGCAGAGAGGTGGAAAACACAAAAATAATTTTAAAAAACTCGTGGTAGACATCATAGTTAGAATGATAAAGTGGTATAAGAGTTTGTCCAGTTGCAACTACCAATGAGAGTGGCAAAGCTAAAGGTGACAAGGTTCAACTACATCAACAAGATCCAACAAATCTAAGAATAATTAATGTATTTTCAAGAAATTCTGGACAAGTTTGAGGAATGAGATAAGGAGAAGAATCAAATTGGTACGGGGAAACACATTTTTGAATTTGTCACAAGTACAAAGAAGAAGGGGCTCCACTCAACTTTGTTTCTTCTTTTATTTTACCATTAGTGAAATTGTCTGCGCTTCGTGCGGCTATATGAAATATTTATAAGATAATAATATGTAAAATTTATATTTAGGTTAGTGTCGAATATATAAGATAATATTGATATTTATCTTCATCTGCGATATGATACGTTTTTTCATCATTTATAAACATATCAAATTATTATTATTTTTTGCATCTTTTTAAGTGCAAACTATTCATATGTATATAGTAGAACAAAATATTCACCGTGGTGAAGTAAATGGAATAAGAGGTAATATTTTGAAATAACAATATATTGTATTATGTTGAAAATATTTTGTATGTTTTAATTTCCTCTATCTTTTGTAGGAGTATTAATTTTATATACAAATTCTAATTTTGTAATAAAGAATTTGAATTTTTTTATTGTGTCTTTATTATTACATTTATTTATTATAATTTTTTTAAAAAATAATTAAATATTTATAAGAATTATGAAAAATGAAACATACGAAATTTATGAATAATATTTAATAATTATGCATTGATTTTATTTATAAAATAAATAAATGAAAATAAGGGGTGAAAATACAAACAATGAACAAAAAATTATAATAATCGGTGACTGTATAAATATTATAAATGCATTTCAAACAAAAAAGAATAGCGATGAAAATAGATTGTTACATACGTAATAATGGCATCGTGAAATTAATATTTTATTTTTCAATTACTTTTTGCAAGTATAATAAAAATGAAATTCCTAATCATCATACTTTTTTTGTTGTTGAAATGAGATAATTATATTAATTGTGCTTCATAAAAAAAATAAAAATACTAAAGGACCAAATGATAAGCCTTGAGTCATTGACAATACATGTAGCTAAAAATTTTATACAAATCAAAGTTATTTTTTTTTTTAGCAAAAGTAGCTAAGTAACTGATACAAGTCAAAGTAAAAAAACGTTTTAGCAAAAATAATCTCTAATTATGC
>JAJOOR010039938.1:0-15008 GCA_036250505.1 Solanum acaule | reverse complement strand
ATATTGGTGAAATAATAAGTTAGTTGACAGAATCCATGTCTCGATATAGAGATTGATGATATGCCTTTTTGAGAAGCTTAAAAGATTTTATCGTGTCAAACCCTACAAGTGGATTTATACATCTGACACATGAAATAAGTTAAGCAGTGCTCTAAAGGAAATTGATCATTGAATTAAGTTCGTCAGTAATTTAAATTTATTAGTATCTTTAATCTCAACATAAGGAATTACAAATGTGTTTAATAGGGGAATTTCAAAATATAAATAGAGGAGTGCAAGTACGAATTTCTAGTGGAATGATTTGTAATTTACTATGGTAAGACTAATTCAAATTAATTATTTGGAATCATTTTCATAATAGGAAGCCTCAGTAATTAAGTATGTGGTCCCTACCGTGCCTATATATAACAAGAACTCAGAATCTATTCTAAAGGGAAAAAGGAGAAGTATATGTCTTTCTCTATTCTAAGGAAAGGGAGAAGTATGTGTCTTTCTCTATTCTAAGGCAAGGGAGAAGTATCTCACTTTTTCTATTCTAAGAAATAGGAGAAGGACATGACTTTTTCTATTCTAAGGAAAGGGAGATATACATGTTTTTTCTATTCTAAGGAAACACATGGTATTCCTTCTCCTTGGACTAGGAAGAAATCTCTATAAATAGGGATTCTTCTAAACCTTTAAAAAATTAAATTTTCTATACGATACTTGTCCACCCAAGTATTGAAAGTTTGGAAGTGAACTTGGGATAACTATAGAAGATCGTAGAAGTGTGGTCCAGTTTGTGGACTAGTTTGTGGATTCACTTGAAGGTTCTAGCTTGTCGACTAGCTTGTGGATTCACTTGAAGGTATCTGCTCACGCTTCAAGAGGTAATTCTTGAATTAAATTTCTAAAAGTTTATATGGTCTAACATTATTGTACTTGTTCTAGCATAAACTATGTGTTGTCTATTATGTTTGATGGGTTGGGTTGATTGAGGAAATATTAATTTTTGTTTCTTGGATTTAGATTGAGGATTTGCATCTTTTCTTTAGATTTTAGAGAGTATATTTTACCTATAAATCGGGTGGGTTTATTGGGTTATGGGGCGGGTTCTTAGGATTTGGGTTGAAAGAAATGGTCAATCGGATATTGGCTTAGGATTTAGCCACGTGTACACGAAGAGGGTGCCATTAGTGGGAGGGTAAAATTTGCACAGATTATTGGATGGAAAGGGCTGAGATGGACGAAAAGTATAACGGAGGGTATAGACATACCATTTTTCAAAGTTCGGGGGTATATTTGTCCTTTTTCCAAAAAGGTAGTGATAAGTTAGAATTAATCTATTCTTATTTGTGCGTTAAATGATCATTCAGGCAAGAGGTGAATTTGAGTATTCTAGATTTTCAGAAGGTTACTACTCATGATATGAATATATATTTTTGATGTTTTGTAAGTCTGAATGTCTTGATAAACTCAAAATATTTTAATACAAATGAAAATAGCATCATGTAAAATATATAAAGTTACTGCAATCTAATTGTAGTGATGTATACCTATCTGCAGAGCAGATGAGTCACTTATCTGATAGAATAATTGCATTTCAATTGTCTACACCAGACACTCTATAATAGATTGGTGTAAAAGAGAAAAAAAATACTCTTATGAAGATGATAATATTAATGATTGACTTACTTCGTTGTTGTTTTGTTTCTTTTAGGATATGTTCTAAGAACTACATATCACATTTGAATTCAATTCCTTTCAAATCAGGAATGCAATGTGTGTGTTAATTGGATATCCAAAAAGAATGAAAAAAGGTTTATTTCATTGTCCTAAAGAAAACAAGGCAATTGTTAAGACAATTGTCAGATTTCTAGAAAAGGACTATTTAGTAATCCATGTTGACGGTCCATTGCATTTAAGTAGTGGGAGAAACGTTACTATACATAAGAAAACTACTACCTTAAGTAGTGGGAGTGATTTTGGCAAATTAATGAACACTACATGAAAAAGTTGTTAATATTTCAATACCGAAAGGTTTTGAGGAAAATATTAAGACTCAAGAATATGAAAGTGTGACTATTGTAGTAGTTCTTAGTCGTAGTGGGAGAATCATAACGAAGATTGATTGGTTTTGCATGTTTAAGAGGACTATCATGATAGAACTCCTATAAAGAAGTAAACTTTTGAAAGGTTTCATGATAGGGTCTCTGAAGATCTAATACAAAATCGATAAGTTACGACTGACCATTACTAAACGAAGTTGCATAAGAAAACAACTTGGTAAGATCCTTTTGATAAGAAATATTAAAGGAATATTTGTGAAAGTTGTAAATACATAGTGAACAGTCTTAGTGGGACATAGTTAGGGTATACGCTATTAACAATACATTTAGATATAGTACATTATAACAATCGTGATGGTTAAAAGTCTAAGTGGGAGATTGCTGGAATATTTAATATTAACCATGTTTTTAGATATAGTTTTTATTATAGAATACTTATTTATTCATTTTTAATAGATCATATATTCGTTTATGGTGTCTGTTTAGTTATATAGTAGATGATTTATTATATAGAGTTTAAGTTTATACATAAAGGATTAAATCATTGATTCTTATAAGTATAAAGTTTTTTGTTTACAATCTAAGATGAAAATTGAACATGTCATCGGTACAATTGTAGCACAAGATTAATGTAGTTTATCTTGATTATGGGAATGGTATAGTTCCAACTTCTTGTGCTAGTGCATTTTGTATGTTTTGAACAAGATTGAGTACAAACAGCTGCTTTAGAATGACAGACAAAAACATATTCTCTAAATAATTAAATGTACCTATTTTCTTAATCCTGATATCACTATTATGATACTTATATGTTAATTATCGTTTTGATTTATTAAAAGGTGAGATTCTAAGATGGATCAATTGTAATGACCTATTCCCGTCGTTATAGAAAAGCCAACGGGGGAAAATTTGGGGCCGGAAAACTTTTTCGTAGTATTTGGATTTTCCCAACCTTGTCTAGATTTGGAAAAAATCGGAGTCCTTGAGGTGCAGGGAAATCTGGTAACAATAGGGTAAAGTTATTATGATTTTAATTACATGAGTAGTTAGATAACTCATTAAGGAATCCGTACGACTTTATGAAATTAAATTCGGGCGAGTAAAACTCCCGAAATCGATCTTAGAGTAAAGGGTATTTACTAAGCATCGTGGGTTAGAGGTGTGTCGTGAAACAGGGATTTTGGAATTCTTTAAATAGCTCACTGGTTCGAGAATACCGCCTTGGTGCCGCTTTTTGTTGCTTTGGCAGGGCCACTGTGGCGGGGTGGTGGCCGCTGTGGTGGCCGCTGTGGTGGGCTCGACGTGACTTAAGTTAATAAACCCCTAAACGACCTTATTTGACACTTTTCAATTTTTAGAGCTAAGGAACGAACCCCAGGAGACTCCTACTCGTTTTTCACCATTCTTGAGGCTGAAGGTAAGCTTTTCACTCCCTAAATTCATTTTTTGATCCATAGAATGTAATAGAATTGGTCAATATTGATGGGGGAGGGTTTTGTTATAGATTATATGGTGGAAACAACCCTAATTTGGATATTTGGGATCATGAGTTTGATCTAGGGTCTATAGAATTGTTAGTAATCCGGGTAATTAATTATTGTTTATTGATTCTCATATTATATTGATTGTTTGTAGACCAAGAACAAGCGGAACGAATCCGGAAAGGGAAGGATCAAGTTTCTTAGGGTTTCAAGCTTGTTTAGAGCTAGGTGATGGTTGTGATTCTATGATTGTGTGATGTATGCTTGTTCTTGCTTCATTATGTTACTTGCATATGTATGAATGTTGCGATGTTGATCACACTTGTTGTAAATGAGATAGATAATTGATGAATGCCATGAAATCATGACTTAAATGTATGATCTTGATGATATACTTGTGATTGTGATTGTGGTGTGTGAATGGGATCGATTGCCACCTTTCGGCATAACTAACTTGGATCAGTTGCCACATTCTGACATAAAAATGGGATCGGTTGCCACATTCCGGCATAAATATGGGATCGGTTGCCATGTTTCAGCATGCTAATTGTTTTGGTTTGGGTTCTATGAGAGGACCAATGATTTGACCTAAAATGTGAAGTTGTTTGTTATTCGTAAATGTTGATAATATTGTATATGTTGATATATATGCATGTGATTATAATGTTGTTTGACTTGTTTATGTTGAACTAGTGGGATAGTTGCGTGATCCTACCAGTATACTATGGTTGTGTACTTATTCTGCACATGCTCTTATTTTTGTTGATTACAGGGCATCTTCAAGCGGCTATTGATAGACCTCGCTTAGAAGATCACTGATCGTCACTTTGAGTTCAAGGGTGAGCCAATTCTTTCGGGCTGGCATGTAATTCACTTTCTACTATGTCCACCATTTCCGGACTTAGACATTTGTTTTAGCTAGTTTATTATATCATTAGTTGGGGTTGCATCCTTTCTTATTTAGACTTGATTCATTGTAGATGGTTTGGTACATTGACTTTCAGGTTCTAGGTTATTTTTCCGCATTGTTAGTTATTATTGTTAGACTTTTGTTAGAGTTTATAGGAACTCTATTTTTAAATCCTCAGTGTTTGACTTTAATATCTTAGTTATTGCTTTAGTTGTTTGGTTTGGGTTGTATTAGTGGTTGTCCTACCGGAGAGTTAGTGTGGGTGCCAATCACGTCGGTCTGGGTCGTGACAAAGTTGGTATCAAAGCCTAGGTTCGTTGATCTCGATGTACCAAAACGATTCTAGTAGAGTCTCGCGGAATGGTGCGGGGGCGCCTTTACTTTTCTTAGAGAGGCTATAGGACTTTAGGAAATCTCTATTTTTCTCCTGTCTCCTTTCGTGCTATGACTTGATTCCAATTGGTATCTGGCTATTCAAATTGGTATCTAACCTTCTTCACTCTTCTGTTCGCAGATGGTTAATACTAGATTCAACGGCATCATACCCGTAGCTCCCGTCAATGCTCCGGTTGAGGAATCTGTAGCGAGAGGTCGCGGTCGAGGCAGGGGTAGAGAAAGAGGTAGGGGTAGAGGTCGTGGAAGAGTAGAACCTGCTGGAAATGGAGATCTTGTTGAGAATGCTTCTATGAATGAAAACTCTCCTGCACATCATGAAGAGATAGAGAAGAATGTTGATGTTGAGGATTTGGGACAAGAGGGAGAGGTGCAGGCCGAGACTACAGGTGTTCCTCCTTTGGATCTAGTGTTAGCTCAACAAATCATGTCGTTCTTAAAAGGTTTGGTTGGTCCTGGAGGCTTCCTTCTGCTCAAGCAACTCAAGCTCCTACTAATCCTCCTGTTGCTAGCATTGCGCCCAAGGTGGGTGGGATTGGAGGTAATGATGCTTTCTTCCGTCCTTTGTCCGGTTCTGTTATGACTGGTAATGAGCATGAAATGTTGACTAAGTTTCTGAAGCTAAAGCCTCCTTTGTTTGTTGGTTCTGAGAATGAGGATGCTTATGAGTTCATTATGGATTGCTATGAGAGGCATCATAAACTGGGTATTGTTCATCAACATGGGGTTGAGTTTGTGTCTTTCCAGCTTCAAGGTGAGGCTAAGCAGTGATGGAGAGCTTATATGGAATGCAGATCTTCTACTTTACATCCACTTACTTGGACCCAATTTCAAGCTGTTTTTATAGAGAGGTATGTGCCTAGGACTTTGAGGGATCACAAGAAAGATGAGTTTATGGATTTGGAGCAAGGGGGTATGACTGTGGCTGCTTATGTGGCCAAGTTCCATGCTTTTTCTAGATATGCTACTCAATTGATGACTACTGAGGAAGAGAGAATCCGGTTATTTATTAGGGGATTAAATTCCGAGTTGCAAGTATTATCTATTCATATGACTTCTGCAGGGAGAAACTTTAATGAGGTGACTTACTATGTTAAGAAAGTGGAGGGGGGTAAGGCAAGACGGTCAAGCTAAGGCATAGGCAAAAAGGGCCAATAACTCGGGTAACTTTCAAGGTTCTTATTCCAAAGGGTCCGGTAGACCAACGCTTGCAGCCAAGCCAATTTTGTCCGCTATGTCCGCCTTTACAGGTAGTTACTCGAAAACTCCATCTCATAATTTTTAAGATAGCCAGGGAGTCGCGCCTTCGACGGGCAGCATACCATCTTTTGATCGTACTTGTTACAACTGTGGAGAACCTGAGCATATGAGGAGAGATTGTCCCCACCCACGTGTGTTAGATTTCGTGCAGCAGCAGTATAGAACAGTGGTACTCGTGGGGAATGGTAATAATGGTCGAGGGTGTCCACAAGGTGGGCGAGGAGGTAATCAGCGAGGCCATGGAGGTAGAGGAAATGGTAATGGTAACGGAGGTAGGGGTAACGCGCAATCAGGCAAGAAAATGGCTCGACATGATGATAGGGCTCAGTGCTATGCTTTTTCGGGCAAGAATGAGGCAGAGGCGTCTCATGCGGTGATCACAGGTACTGTTCTTGTCTGTGACCTGATGGCTAATGTGTTGTTTGATCTGTGCTCTACTTATTCTTATATATCCGTGAGATTTGCCTAAGATTTTGATATGATTTGTGATATTCTTGATGCCCCTATTAGTGTTTCTACCCCAGTTGGAGAGTCAATCATAGTTACCCATGTCTATCGTGCTTGTCCTATTTTGTTTATGGGATTTCAAACTTGGGCTGATTTAGTGATTTTGGATATGATTGACTTTGACATAATCTTAGGCATGACTTGGTTGTCCCCCTATTATGTTATGCTTAATTGTAATACTAAGTATGTAACTGTAGAAATTCTGGGAAGGGAAAAATTAGAATGGGAAGGGGTGTACAAGCCTAAGCAAGCTAAGATTATATTCTTCATCCGGGCTAGTAAACTAGTAGAGCAGGGTTGTTTGGCTTATTTGGCTCATATTACGGATGTTGAGATTGAGGCTCCATCCATTGAGTCTATTCCTGTGGTGTCTGAATTTAGTGAAGTGTTTCATAATGGCTTGCGTGGTATGCCTCCGAATAGAGATATAGATTTTTGCATTGATTTAGAGCCTGGTATGCGCCCCATTTCTATCCCTCCATATCGCATGTCTCCGGCAGAATTAAGAGAGCTTAAGGCTCAAATCCAAGAGTTTCTTGATAAGGGATTTATTCGTCCTAGTGCTTCCCCATGGGGTGCTCCAGTTTTGTTTGATAAGAAAAATGATGGTAGTATGAGAATGTGTATAGATTATCGACAACTGAATAGGGTCACTATTTGAAATAAGTATCCTTTGCCTCGAATAGATTATCTTTTTGACCCATTGCAAGGTGCATCAGTTTTCTCTAAGATTGATCTAAGATCTGGTTACGATCAATTGAAAATTAGGCCTGAGGATGTGCCCAAGACGACGTTTAGAACTCGCTATGGGCACTATGAGTTTTTGGTTATGTCTTTTGGTTTGACCAATGCGCTTGCAGCTTTCATGAGTTTGATGAATGGGGTGTTCAAACAATTTCTTGATTCGTTTGTTATAGTTTTTATTAATGATATTTTGGTTTATTCGAAAAGTGAGGAATAGCATGCCAACCATCTTCGTAGTATTTTGGGTGTTCTTGGGAAGAAAAAGCTATATGCTAAATTTTCTAAGGGTGAATTTTGGTTGAAATCGGTTGCATTTTTGGGGCATGTAGTTTCAAAAGAAGGGTTAATGGTAGATCCCCAAATGATTGAGGCGGTTAAGAATTGGGTTAGGTCTATCTTTGTGACGGAAGTTAGGAGTTTTGTTGGGCTCGCTAGCTATTATCATCGATTTGTGAAGAAATTTGCTTCTATCGCCACACACTTGACTAATTTGACCATAAAGGAGATGCCATTTGAATGGACTGAAAAATGTGAGGAGAGCTTTCAAAAGCTCAAGACTCTTTTGACCACCGCACCTATTCTAGCATTACTGATTGAAGGTAAAGATTATATTATTTGTTGTGATGCTTCTCATTCTGGGTTGGGTGCTGTTTTGATGCAGGATAAGAATGTTATAGCTTATGCCTCACGTCAATTGAAGGTGCATGAGAGGAATTATCCAATGCATGATTTAGAGTTGGCAGCGGTGGTGTTTGCTCTTAAAATATGGCGGCATTGCCTCTATGGTGTTAAGTGTGAAGTGTTTACTGATCATCGTAGTTTGCAGCATGTTTTCACTCAAGAGGTTCTGAATTTGAGACAGCGAAGGTGGATGGAGTTACTTAAAGATTATGATGTGACCATTCAATACCATCCGGGCAAGGTTAATGCAGTGGAAGACGCTTTGAGTCGAAAAGCGGTAAGTAATGGGTAGTTTAGGTTGCTTAAGTGTAGCCAAGCGACCTTTGGCTAAATAAATTGAGACTTTAGAGTCTAAGTTCATGCAATTGGGCATCTCAGAAAGAGGTGGGGTGCTAGTTAGTATTGAGGTAAGGGCCACATTCATTGATGAGATCAAGACCAAACAATTTGAAGATGAGAATTTGGAGGAACTTAGAAAGAAGACTGTGATGAGTAAGGCACAAGAGACCACTCTTGATGCAGATGATGTGCTAAATTTCAAGGGGAGAATATGTGTTCCTAGAGTAGATGACTTGATTGAGAAATTGTTGGCAGAGTCTCATGGTTCGCGATATTATATTCATCCAGGTGTGACCAAGATGTATAGAGATCTGAAGCGAATTTATTGGTGGTCGGGCATGAAGAAAGACATAGCGGAGTTTGTAGCGAAGTGTCAAAATTGTCAACAAGTGAAATATGAACATCAAAGGCCAGTAGGTTGACTTTAAAGAATGCCAATTCCGGAATAGATGTGGGAAAGAATAGCCATGGATTTTGTGGTTGGTCTTCCTAAGACCTTGGGAAAGTTTGATTCTATTTGGGTAGTGGTTGATAGATTGACTAAGTCAGCCCATTTTATTCCGGTAAAAATAGATTATATTGGCTAAAGTTTATGTGAAAGAGATAGTGAGGTTGCACGGGGTGCCCCTTTCTATCATTTCAGACTGTGGTACCCAATTCACATCCAAGTTTTGGAGGAAATTGTGTGATGAATTGGGCACACAACTCACTTTTAGTACAACCTTCCATCCACAGACAGACGTGCAGTCAGAGAGGGCTATTCAAGTGTTAGAAGATATGTTGAGGGCATATGTGCTTGATTTTGGAGGGCATTGGGATAAATTCATACCTTTGTGTGAGTTCTCCTATAATAATACTTATCACTCCAGTATTGATATGGCACCATTTGAGGCATTATATAGGAGGAGATGTAGATTACCCAAATGATGGTTTGAGGTTGGAGACGTGAAACCATTGGGGGTTGATTTAGTGAAGGATGCTCAAGATAAGGTTAGGAGTATTCAAGCTAAACTTCTAGCATCCCAGAGTAGACAAAAGAAGTATGCGGATCATAAGGTAAGAGACATAACGTTTCAATCTGGTGAAAATGTTCTTCTTAAGGTATCACCCATGAAAGGGGTGATGAGATTTGGTAAGAAGGGTAAGCTAAGTCCTAGATACATTGGTCCATTTGAAATTATTGAATGTGTGGGACTGGTGGCGTATAGATTAGCTTTACCTCCTAATTTATCAACTGTTCATATGGTATTTCATGTATCCATGTTGAAGAGGTATCATGGTGACGGGGATTATATCATTAAGTGGAACTCAATTGTGTTAGACATGGACCTCCAATATGAGGAGGAACCGGTTGTAATTCTTGATCGTGTTGTGTGTAAGTTGAGGACCAAGGAGATTAAGTCCGTGAAAGTTCAATGGAATCATCGTCCAATTGAGGAAGCTACTTGGGAAGCCGAGAGGGACATGCGAGACAAGTATCCCCAATTGTTTGTCGATGCAGCTACTACTTCTTTCCTTCCTTAGCCTATTATCCTAAGTTTTGTCACTCGGGGACGAGTGATGGGTAAATTAGTATCTATTGTAACGACATGTTCCCATCGTTATAGAAAGCCAACAGGGTTAAATTTGGGGCCGGAATTTTTTTTTGTAGTATTTGGATTTTCCCAACCTTGTCCAGATTTGGATGAAATCGGTGTCTGTGAGGTGTAGGGAAATCTGGTAATAATTGAGTGAAGTAATTATGATTTTGATTACATGAGTAGTTAGATAACTCATTAAGGAATCCGTACAACTTTACGAAATTGAATTCGGGGGAGTAGAACTCCCGAAATCGATCTTAGCGTAAAGGGTATTTACTGAGCATCGTGGGTTAGAGGTGTGTTGTGAAATGGAGATTTTGGAATTCTTTAAATAGCTCACTTTTTTGAGAATGCTGCCTTGGCACCACATTTTGCAGCTTTGGCGGGCCCGACGAGACTTAAGGTCGTTAATAAACTCCTAAACGACCTTATTTGGCACTTTTCAATTTTTAGAGCTAAGGAACGAACCCCAGGCGACTCCTACTCGTTTTTCACCATTCTTGAGGCTAAAGGTAAGCTTTTCACTCCCCGAATCCATTTTGTGATCCATATAACGTAGTAGAATGGGTGAATATTGATGGGGGAGGAGTTTGTTATAGATTCTATGGCGGAAACAACCCTAATTTGGATATTTGGGATCATGGGTTTGATTTAGGGTTCATAGAATTGTTAGTAAACCGAGTAATTAATGATTGTTTATTGATTCCCGTATTAAATTGATTGTTTGTAGACCAAGAACAAGCGGAACGAATCCAGAAAGGAAAGGATCAAGTTTCTTAGGGTTTCAAGCTTGTTTCGAGGTAGGTGATGGTTGTGATTCTATGATTGTGTGATGTATGCTTGTTCTTGCTTCATTATGATACTTGTATATGTATGAATGTTGCAATGTTGATCACACTTGTTGTAAATGAGATAGATAATTGATGAATGCCATGAAATCATGACTTAAATGTATGACCTTGATGATATACTTATGATTGTGATTGTGGTGTGTGAATGAATCGGTTGCCACATTCCGGCATAACAAACTTGGATCGATTGCCACGTTCCGGCATAAAAATGGGATCGATTTCCACGTTTCGGCATAATTATGGGATCGGTTGCCATGTTCTGGCATGCTAACTGTTTGGGTTTGGGTTCCATGAGAGGACCAATGATTTGACATAAAATGTGAAGTTGTTCGTTGTTCGTAAATGTTAATAATATTGTATATGTTGATATTTATGCATGTGATTATAATGTTGTTTGACTTGTTTATGTTGCACTAGTGGGATAACCGAGTAATCCTACCAGTACACTGTGGTAGTGTACTGATTCTGCACTTGCTCTTATTTTTGTTGAGTACAGGGCATCTTCAAGCGGCTATTTACAGACCTCGCTTAGAAGATTACTGATCGTCGCTTCGAATTCAAGGGTGAGCTAATTCTTCCGAGCTGCCATGGAATTCTCTTTCGTCTATGTCCACCATTTCCGGACTTAGGCATTTGTTTTAGCTAGTTGATTAGTTCATTAGTTGGGGTTGAATCCCTTCTTGTTTAGACTTGGTTCATTGTTAGATTTTTTGGTACATTGACTTTCAGGTTCTAGGTTATTTTTCCGTATTGTTAGACTTTTGTTAAAGTTTATGGGAACTCTATTTTTATTTCCTTAGTGTTTGACTTAAATTTCTTAGTTATTGCTTTAGTTGCTTGTTTTGGGTTGTAGTAGTGGTTCTCCCACCGAAGAGTTAGTGTGGGTGCCAATCACGATGGTCTGTGTCGTGATATCAATATACCTGGTAGATTGGATGATGATAATATATATTTGTGAAATAATAAGTTAGTTGATGGAATCGATGTCTCGATATAGAGATTGATGATATGCCTTTTTGAGAAGCTTAAAAGTTTTCTTCATGTTAAAACCTTGCAAGTGAATTTATGAATCCGGCACATGAAATAAGTTAAGCAGTGCTCTAAAGAAAATTGACCATTGAATTAAGTTCGTCAGTAATTTTATTTATTGATTAGTATCTATAATCTTAACATTGGGAATAACATATGTGTTTAATGGGGAATTTCGAAATATAAATAGAGGAGTGCAATTACGAATTTCTAGTGGAATAATTTGTAATTTATTATGGTAAGAATAATTCAAATTAATTATTTAGAATTATTTCCATAATAGGAAGCCTTAGTAATTAATTATGTGGTCCCTACCTTGCCCATATTTTATAAGAACTCGGAATATATTCTAAATGGAAAAGGGAGAAGTATGTGTCTTTCTCTATTCTAAGGAAAGGGAAAAGTATGTGTCTTTCTCTATTCTAAGGCAAGAGAGAAGTATATCACTTTTTCTATTCTAAGGAAAGGGAGAAGGACATGACTTTTTCGATTCTAAGGAAAAGGAGATGTACATGTCTTTCTATTCTAAGGAAAGTAATGGTATTCTTTCTCCTTGGACTAGGAAGAAATCTCTGTCAATAGGGATTCTTCTAATCCTTGAAAAAATATAAGTTCTCTATACGATACTTGCCCACCCAAGTATTGATAGTTCGGAACTGTGGTCCGTTTGTGGACTAGCTTGTGGATTCGCTTGAACATTCTAGCTTGTTGACTTGCTTGTGGATTCACTTGAAGGTATCTGCTCACGCTTCAAGAGAGAATTCTTGAATTAATTTTAGAAAGTTTATGTGGTCTAACATGATTTTACTTTTTCTAGCATAAATGTGTTGTCTATTATTCATGTAAGTTGTATGATTCTGGCGTGCTTTCGCTGTGCATATAGTTTTCCAACAGTAGTAACATCGCTGCAATGGAGAGAACTACAAACAATCTCAACACGAATTCTCCATTGGAATAAAAAAGTATACAAAGCCATTCAAGGGAGTGAAGAGAATTTGTGGGTTAACCCTCTTAAAATTGTCGGTAAAAAGAGTAAATAGTACACATGTTTCATCATAGTAGAGAGCATATATCTCTATGCAGAGGGGTAAGTACTTATTTACCTTGGAGTAACTCACAATTTTCAGATACGAGGTTTTGTCCAACTTTACAGGACAATTTATATTGCAAATCTAAAGTTGTTGATTTACATCCATGTACCCAGATATTGTTAGGGGTTGAAGCATATAAATAAGCTACATATGTGAACTCAAAGTATCATCAGATAAGCAAGCTAGTTTGCAAGCAATAAGCTAGTGACTTTCTTTTATGAGAAAAGTTCTTTCTTTTCATGTGTTTGTTGTTCTTTCTTTTCTTAGTTAGTAATATTTAGAGTCTAACTTATGCCATGTAAAATATTTTTTCAATAGGGCTTATTAACATCAGACGGAATAATGTTAACTATCAAGAAGCAATACTATTTACTATATATTAGTAATTAGTAATCACTCTAAAAGTAAATAATTCGAAAAGTCGGAATCAAAATATATTCACGTTCTGAGGCATATCTCATAATCTAATTTTTTTTCCCACATACTTAACCGCCAGTATCCTAGACCTATTTATTAGCTCATCAACAATCTCATATCACATGTGAAATTTAACAGAAAAA
Source organism: Solanum acaule (assembly GCA_036250505.1). Lineage (NCBI taxonomy): Eukaryota > Viridiplantae > Streptophyta > Magnoliopsida > Solanales > Solanaceae > Solanum > Solanum acaule. Next base: position 1,534 of record JAJOOR010039938.1, on the reverse strand, counting down.
ACCTACCAAAGGGCACAAATAAAAACATCAAATTTAAGGTGATTTTTACAGAATCATGGGTAAAAATTAGACCTTGGTCATATAGTGTTTATTAGTTTAAGATGTGGTGAGTCTCATAATATCTAAGGAATTATTGTGAGGTCTACAATACTGGCATTCAAGTTTTTAAAGAGACAACATAAATTTGGGGAAGTACAACTTTCAACAACAATAATAATTCAAACAAAATCTAAGAAAGAAATGGCAAAACACTCGCATGCAATAACATAGAATACCCAATTTTATAGCCCCGATTCTCTCCACCATACAAAGTTCAAAAAATATCAGACAATAACGGAAAATAAAAAATTACATGCAAAAAACCAATACACCATATTTCCAAATCGATGAGAAGCACATATTTAAACAAAATTATTAACATAGAAAAAAGTAGAGAACTCCCCGTACTATTTCCAACATCTCAATAAAGAATACCCATAAATATTTATAGGAGGAAAAGAAGACTGATAAGAAAAATAAATAGCCAAATGATCACCAAGACAAATGAAAGAGAGATCACCAAAACACACCAGAGAACGCATCAATTTTGCATAAAACATTAGTAACATAATTTAACCACCATTTCGGACACACCCAAAACAAACTTACTCATCTTAGCCCTTGGATCAGCAACCATTGATGGAGCATACTTAGACAATTGAGTGAACTTTAGTGCATATTCCCTCACACTCATACTTCCTTGTTGAAAGTTAATGAACTCAAGCATCTTGGCTTCCCTCATCTCAAGGGGAAAAAAACTATCAAGAAAAACGGCTTTGAACTTCTCCCAATCAAAAGGACCCGCATCTTTCGATCTCCCTTCCTTCCATTGGTTATACCATATTTAAGCCAGACCCTTTAGTTGATAAGCGACCAACTCCGCCTTTTCCACCGGTGTAATTCCCATGATCATCAAAACCTTATAGACCTCATCAATAAACTTTTAAGGATCTTCCTTAACTTTGGAACCATGAAACTCTGGAGGATTCATTCTTGTGAGATACCATTTTTCGAATAGCTGGTTTAGGTTCGCATTTTTATGTTGTTTATCGCTAACTTGTTTGCTTGTACCTGCAGCTGTATTTGAACAAACATTATGGGTTTTAAGGTGTTTCCCAACATCACCTTTTATCTCTGGATTTTTAGAGTCTTCCGATCGACTTAGCTCCGCATTTTTATAGTCATGCTGCTGACTTGTACTAGCTTTAGACTTCAGATTATCTTCATTAGTCTTTAGCTTTTGTATCTCATTGTCCATACTATCCACTTTTGTGCAAAGTGTAGTAATAGCTTTGAGTATCTTCAATTGTATCTTCTTTCTCAGTCTCAGTCTGAGTAGCTTTGTCGTGATATGTAATCTGCAATAACATTCTTATCAGTTTTTATTACTTCAATTATAAATGTAAAATTTAATATATTTAATACCAATCTCCTTATTTCTTTTGTTGTTACCGAATCCTGTATTTTTCTTGTTAGCCACCATTTTACTTGTGTA